>NJDD01004781.1:96205-111478 GCA_002245505.1 Calephelis nemesis | reverse complement strand
AAGACTAGGTATTTCTATGAAACATAAGAATCTCGCAAATTGCTTATTCTATACATTTTTAAAAACAGTAGAATCGCGGATAGTAGGTACAAGTTACACAAAACGTAATATTATGCTGCCCTATTATTAAACTCAGACTAAAGTACTCCAAGGTTCAACCTGGTATAACAATCTTTATTACTTTGTGATGCAGACTAAAACATCAACTTAACTTTTGTCTACGTTTATTGATAATACGGTTTATGCTCTGGCAAAAGTATGTTTCTATTACTCATCTCTTTGGCATTTAAGATTTTCCAGCATATTATGCTTATTTACAATTACTATCGATGAATCCTAATTTTCAGCCCCTGGCGGAAAAAGAGGGATGGTATAAATTTGACGTGTTTGTCTGTGGCAATATAACTTTTGAACTCAGTATTCTCTCTTAAAATTTGAGTAACCACTATAGAGTTTAGTTTTTCCTTGTTCGCCTTGTATTGATCCAAACCAATGAAAAATATAGACGGGGCCGTCACATACAGCGAATGAAAAAATTAAGACAACTTTTTGCTGTTTGCTTTAGGCACGCGAGGGGTAGTGTAGGCACACAATATGACTTTTTCGCACAAAAAAAGGTAAGGGTTGCAAGTGTTGAAGTTGAAATCACCACATGTTTTCACTAACTCCATACAAAAATAAATTGGAATTGGACTTGGTGATGGGCACCACCCAAGTAGTGTATTCCGCCAAAATACGGAAGCAGTTAATCCAACGTGTATACTTTTGTACATTATACCACATGTAAGTTTTCATAGAATCGGATTACAATTTGTAGCATCCTTTTCTGGAATCCGTAGCCAAAGGCCAAGTAAATGGTTCCTTGTAGATTCGTCATGTCTGTCTGTTACAGTCGCTTTTTCTCGAAACAATATTTACGGTTGTTATGCCATCAGGAGCAAGAATCCTCAAAATTAAATTTGAATAAAACTCAAGTTCTAAGTTCAGAAAAGCAGGTAATGACTGTTCACGACTGACTAATATCTTGCCGTCTTCATATCACCGTATTATATTCATATTACTCGCTTTACTTTAGAGGGCACATTGCTGTGTCTTTACTTTTTTTGGTCTGAGTGTATTGATTAAATATTTTTATCTTAAGCAAAATTTTTTTTTTAATTTATAAAATTAACACATCTACAAATTCACTTCCTGCTTCCTGCTTTGAAACTGATTTAACATTCAGAATTCCGTCTTACTGCTTTGGACTCGAAATGAATGCAGAAAAATATTACTTGCGACTCTCAACTAACCTTCTTTGTTCATCATCGTGAAGATGATGATGATGGACAAAGCTTTACCCGTATTTAATGAATACACATAATGAAACGAAAACTGGAACAGACATATTATGGTTCTAACAGCACTTCTATCGTTGATCACTTAATCGCTTATTTCACCATAAACTAAGTTAAGAAAAGTAAAGAACTTATTCATAAAAATAAGTAACAATTTGTAATAAAATAATAACAGTACAAAAATTAGATTAACTAATATTAATACTTACAAGTCTTTGGAAAACATATTTGCACTTCTCAAAAGCGTCAATCATAAATTTGTAACAAAATTGAGACTCTTTTATACCACATTCGTTGTTTTGGGTCATCAAAGTAAGCCTTTTTAAACGAATATACACTAAATATAAAACGATTAAGTACACGCAAACGGGAAATCTAAAGGCGAAGACGGTTATGTATGCAGTAAAAATGTCAACATTCATCTCAGTATTTTTTAAAGTATTGAAAGAAATAATTTCAAAAGTAAATTGACCAAATAAAACAGTAATGGAATAAAACAGTATTTTCGAATCAATTTTAAAATCGAGACTCAAATAGTTATCAATTGAATGAATGCGTTTATAGAAAGCATAAAATGTATTTTGTTTGTTTTGAAAAAGTAAAATAAACATAACGACACAGTAATTAGAAACTGGAAGTAATATTGAAACTAAAAAGCCGTTTTGTATTTTACCTTTCAACCAACCCTCAAGTATCAAAAATACTAACCAAAAGATTTGAAAAAAATTAAAAAACTTTAAAATGTTTATGAAGTTAAAGACTCTATGTTTGACAAAACCAAATTCAAGTATTTTTGGTCCTTCACTTCTATTGGTTGGATGGACAAATGCGTTAACTTCTGCCATTTGCTTGTGATGTCCAAAAGTTGGTTTCACTCTCGTCAACCTGTAAATAAAAGACCAAATACAAAATGCCACCAAGAACTTTAAACATTACGATCCTCTTAAAATAACTTTATCGAGGTCTACTACTGACTACATATATTGAAATACATTTAACACAAATTAGATATTTATCTAGGTTGAACCAGCGAGAGATTCTCCTGTTTTATCATAATAATTTATTTGCATACATACACACATACTTATCTTCACGTCAAATCAGTTATTGAGAAGGTAGAGAATATCACGTGCCAAATGTCATGATCCTTGCAGACTTGATTGGCTTACTCTCGTTACCCTTTTTATACGACCACGTTATTATTTATAGCGTTTTGGTTTACTGACGCTATATTGTAACAGCAAGTAAGCAATTAAATTAAATTAAATTAACTTAATGAAACAGGAGAATCTCTCGCCGGTTCAAACTAGGTAAAATGTTGATTATGGTTGATGAATAGTGAGATTATTTTTATTTAATTATGTTTCTTTTTCATATTTTGCAGCAAAGCTGTCCAAATAGTTACTGATAAATTTACATATTTAAATACTGTACATTCAATGCGTACTCTGTTTGTGTACGGCTTATAATTTTTCTGTTTTTGAATTATGAAATAATTCACCTTGACAGAGGCATTTCCGGGGATGGTAATTTTGACATTCTGTTGTAGAAGTTTTCTAAATAACATATTTAAATGAATTCATTTATCGAAATCTATCAAGTGCACTATCATATACCTATAATAATACTAAATACTTTCAACGCGTACAATACGAGAAGCATTTGCACAGTGACTGTGATCAAAACTCTACAGTTATTATAGTTTTGAAATACGAATTACAGATGGATCTATTGCAAATTATTCCATATAATTCAAGTATTATCAGGGCGGCTCTGCCAGCTTGGCACGATTTTTGGAAAGTAAACTTCTAAAACACTAGAATGGATAGTAATATAAATTCAGGAAAGTGCTACTAGAGTTAAATTTTTTAATGCTGATTTTCTAGAAACGGAAAATCAATGATTCGTATAATATAATTTACTTCTTTTGAACGGCCAAATTTGAGGTAGGCCACCGTTTTTTACGCAAATCAATAGTAAAAATTTCTTCAGTCATTTTGAACAAAAAAGTTTCTGGTATTATTTTATTAAAACCGCTCCAGTAGCCATCCGTCCGTAACAACCACTTACATAATGATATAACGCATGTAATCAGTATTGTTCATTATTTACATTACCCATACTTTGTTTTACCTGAAATTAAATTGAAGGCTAATACTGAGACCGGATTAACAACAAACTATACAAGACCGTAACCTCAAATTGAAATGTTATTGATTTGTTACATACACACGCACACACATTAACATACATATCTTCACGCCAAGTTCATTAAGTGGAAGGCTCAGAATACTTTTAGTAAATTTTCTTGCATGTGTGTGTGTTTGACCGCCTCGTTGGTCTAGTGGCTAGCGTACACGCCTAACTACATCGACTAACCGCGAGGCTCGGGTTCGATTCCCGACGGGGGCAGGCATTTGTGTGATGAACATTTAGATGTCTGCATTTCCGGGTCTGGGTGTTTATTAAATTTATTCTGGTATCTATATATGTATTTCTATGTATTGGTATCGTTGACTAGCACCCATAACACAAGCATATAATTTGCTTACTTTGGGGTTAGATTTAATTTGTGTAACTTGTCCAGAGGTATTTATTTATTTATGTTGGTCTGAGTTTCCTGAGTAGTGACCATCTGCCTTCGTGCCAGGTACAAGTTAGCCATAAAAGGTGAGCAAAGGTTGAATGAGTCATTACTGACACGACTAATGGTGGTATAGTATTGTGAAGCAACTACAAGCAGGTACAAAAAGAGATCCTGGTAATGGAAACCCTCTTTTTAAAATTTTGTAGCATTGTGGTTAAAGACGATGTCAAAAAAGACACAAAAAATGAATATTTTTACGGTGATGGGTAGGAAGCAATTTCACTTGAGTGCTGCCCTGAGATACTTGGTCATATTTACGGAGACCGTATAGTAACCGGAATTTGGAATCGCTGCAGCTTCTTTAAAATATTACACATAAAACCTATATCATAATGGTAAGCTTTTTTCGTAGGTATTTCATATCCATATACTCAAAGCCTCGAGGCTAATTATTCATATGTTTATAAAAAACTTGAGCATTCTACAATGCTTGATTTGGGTAAAGTTATCTTATAACTAGTTATGTTATACTATTATTAAGTCTAATTAATGTAATTGTTTAAAAAGTTCTGATAAGTGAACAACAAAAGCTTCTTACCATACAAATATTTCTTTAAATTTGCTTATAGTATACTTGGTTTTCGGTTATAAGTACACTTCATACAAGTTCGTTTACATTTTCAGTTCGTTTACATTTTTGGATTTGCTCAATGTTTTGCGTTTCTTAAAACTTAAATTAATATGTACCCGAACCTTATTACTTACGAACCCAAACCCGACTGAATTACCTAGATCACATAAAACCATCATAATATGCACATTTTGGTAATGGTGAGTCTATGTATGTAGACATTTCACACATAATGGGAGTGTTTAACAATGGCACAAGATGTCTCCACAAATGACCTCTGGGACTTAATTACTATAGTTTTATGTTTTAATTGGAGGTCACTGTCTAAGGTATTTTTATTATGCCTCGAAAATAGGATTCAATTCAGTTTTGGATCTAACATAGTAAGGAATGGTTTGTTATTTTTAACAATGTTAACAATGGTTAATTATACTGGTAATAACAGTAATATTATTTTGTAGGTAATATGTAACACGCTTTGCTTCACAGTCGGAGTATGTACCATTAAAGCTACAACTGCTAGAATCTTTTATTATTTAATAAAAAAGGTTACTGTTAGGAAATAATGTGTGATACAGTCTATTCAATTGATTTGCAAAAACAATCTTACAAAAAGCACATTGCCAGGCAACTAGTAAGAAGAAAAACGTAAGTAAAATTTTTTGCTAATGGACTACCTCAACGGTAGCATTTGATATTGTAGGATCTGTCAATTTGATATTTTATAAAAATTATCTAATCTACGAAAAAATTAAGATAAGAAGACAAGAAATATATAATTATTTATAAAATGCAGATGGTTACAAAAAGTATATTGCAGATGTTTCGTAATTATTACATTTCTTGCACACATTGATTAAAATTATTCACATTTGGTGGTATTTTATGTAATTTGACTTTAAAACCTCTCTTCACTGTTTAATACTAGAACATAGCTTAGAAAGATTTGTTTACTTTAAAAGTGGAGTGCAAAGTAGTTTGAGAAGAAGACGATAAATGAAATTATCAACAGGAGTTTGTATTTGGTTCGTTTTTTTACAGTTTAACTACATCACGACATGGACAAACAGCGGAAGTTAACAATTCTATTCAATTGACTAATGAAAGCAATAGAGAAAAAGCATTGTGTTGTTTTTTGTTTTTTTTGCGAATATTTTTATGTTTAGAATTTGGTTATTTTAAACATATTGTATTAAGAGGGAGAATATTTGTAGTGTTACTTAATTTAGTTCAAATCTTTTTCTTGGCAATCGTTTTACTTTACAAATTATTCGATCAAACTAGACGAAAAAATTGTATCTATTATCCATTTTCGTTACTGGAATATTTTCTCGTAATATTTACTTTATTTTTTCAAAATAAAAGCAATACATTTTATGTTTTCTATAAACGAATTCGTTTCATTGATAACTATATGAGCCTTGACTTATTTATGGAGCCCAAAGTATTATTATTTTTAGTTGCTTCTTTAGGTTGTGAGTTTACTTATGGTTTTATTTCATACGTGATTTTTAGAAAACCTCAATTTAGCTTAGAATCATTTGCTTTATTTATAACCTTTAATGTTCCAAAATTTCCTATTTACGTTTTAGTTGTAATTTTATGTTTAATATATAAACGTTTGCAATTACTAACTCTGATGCTTCTAGATCATAAATATAGTATTGAAAGGGCCGTGTTTTTTTACAAATTCATGATCGACACTTTTGAAAAAGTCAAACACATGTTTCAAAAACTTGTAAGTATATGTAGTTTTTTCTTCGCCAATTTTTATTAATTCATAATATTTTAAAATCAACGGTTTAAATTTCACAAGTGTAGATTTGTGTCCAAATAAAAAGTGAAGGTAAAATCAAAGACGGGTATGATTTCAACTGGCATGGATACCATAGAATAGAAAACAATAGAAATACTTTTATTCACATTCACCTTACAAGAGGCACTGGTGACGAGTCTATATAATACTAAAACGCGGCCACACACTGAGAAAATCCAGCAAGAAACTCAGCGGGCTTTGTCTTTTTTGTTATTTTATACAAATTTATTAGTGTTACATCACACATTATTACTAGTAAGAGATTGGTAGGAGGAGCAATTAATGGATACCATGGATACCATGCCATATATACGACGCGGACGCCAGCTGAGATCTCTTTACTGTTTATATGAAGCTAAGGTTTAAGGTTTGTTGCTTAGAAATAGAAAACGGAATACTTCTTAGGCAGACTAACATACTTTAGCGCTTAGCATAATTAAAGAAGAAGCAAGTATTTTGTAATGTTAATATTTTGCCGATCATTTTTATAAATTCCTAGGCAAAGAGAAATGTATTTTCAATGATGATCAAGATAAAGCAACCTAGTGGATAGTGAACCATTTCAATTTAGCAGGAGGTGTGAAGATGTGAAAGCTGCTGATGTCTTTTATTAAAAATGAACGGCCAAATTTTACAATTAATGATTAAGCTAAAATGAGCGTTGATTATGCTTAACCGATTTAGATACGTTAAAGCATAATTCAGCTAAACTATATAATTTTGCTAGCCAGTATTAAAGTATAGTAGCAAAATAGTAAAAAAATCTACCCTCATTAGATATTTTATATTATTTTAGTACCTGATGGAAATCTTTTTTAAAACAACATGTGCGATATATGGAATTGCTTCTAACATTCATAAGTTATCAACAAATACCGTAAGTTTATTTTATTGTTTAAGACACAATCCGAATTATTTTTAATTGATCATATCTTATTAGATTAGTTATCGCCTGCGGCTAATATCCAATAAATTAAACATGAAGATGTCACGCGGAAACCTATTGAGATATTGAAATATGAAATAGATGTCTTTTCCAACTTCCTATCACCACAAAATAATAGTCTCGGTCTGTAGCGAAATAAACATGTTATCAAGAAGTATGTTAAACAAACACATCACGTTATATCTTGTTAACATATAAAAAAAAACTGTGCACGTCGCGATCCCTGCCAGTCCATTGGACTGCAATTCTGGCCCGAAAAAGTACCGCAGAGCGGGTTAGGGCATTCCCTGGAGGCGACGCGTACCGATCCGCCCTCGTCAGTACGAAAAGAGGCAAATGCGGCGATGGGGGCCACCACCCATTACGCCAGGCCCGTATAGGCTAATCGAGGAGTGGAGAATGTCAAATAGGCACCTGAAATGTAAGAAAGGGAATGGAAGCGAAGATGAATAAATTGATTGATGTAATTGGTGAGAGATGCCTGGATTTACTGTGTGATGCAGATACTAGGTGGCAGGTTGACTCTCTGGTCTGGTGTATAACAGAGCGATTACGCCAGCGCTGGGTAAGGTCTGATTTTATCATCTCGCTTAGCCTCAGGCCTGAAAGAGTATGGTTTGATTGGTCCGAGACTGCTCTGGGTCCGTATTAAGCTAGGTGTCACGCGAGTTTTTGTGGTAGCAACTTATGCTCCGGTCAACTCATCGTCGACTCATGACCTGGAAATGTTTTGGGATTCTGCAAGGGATGTTCTGGATATGGTTGAAGGAAATGAAAAAGTGATTATGTGTGGTGACTTGAACGGTTGGGTGGGGACACTAAGGTAAGCAAATTGTAGATTTATGTATGGAAAGAAATGTTCTTGTGTCTAACACAATGTTTCAGCATAAGGACATACATACGTATACATGGAGAAGGAATGATCAAATGAGTATAGTAGATTTGATTTTGGTTGATAGTCTCCTCCGGAAGTGTTTAATGGACACGAGAGCCTTCAGAAGCCTAACTCTTAACACGGGCCACTACTTGGTTATCAACCTTTTTAGGGGTCTCTTTAAGAATTGGAGGAACGGGCGAGTAGTGTTCCATTTGGAGGGCTTGAAAGGATTAAGAGTGAAAAGTTGCAAGACCCGAGTGTAGGAAGCATGTATGAGAGTCAAGTCCAAGACAGGCTGAATAGTGTGTGACTACCGGACTTAGACGTGGATGACTATTGGAATGTTTTGAAAAATAGCATGGTTGATGTTGCGAAAGAGGTATGTGGGAGTGCAAAGATGCACAAGTCTATGAGTGGTGATGCATGGTGGGATGAGGAGGTAAAAGCCTCCGTTGAAAGAAAGATGAAAGCTTGGCTAGACTATGTAGCACGTTTGCAGTCGAAAGAAAGAAAGAGAGAAAGAAAATTATTTATTTCTGGAATATGTGTGTAAATGAGATGTTACAAAAATATTTAAGTATATCAACATATTCTACCACATTTTGGTGTGCAAATATTTTAATATTGTTAAAAAAATATAATTTAATTACATACGTTTTAACTTTTAAGCCAATTATTTATTCAGCTAGTTTAATTATTTGAAAAATGAAATTTATTTGCCGAAAATGTGTGTAAAAATCTATAAGAAAAGACATTTGTTAATACCAACATATTCTATCATATTATGGCGTGCAAATATATTTAAAATTATACTAATTTATTATTAAGATTTGTAACATAATATGTTTCAAATATTTGAACAAAGTTTTAAAATATAATTAGGTTTAACCCTAACTACCATAAGCTATCACCGTTTCCAAGCCTAGCCAGTCAGGAGAAGAAACGGCGAAACAAATGACAGTATGAAAGATTTGTACCGTTGTTGCAAGAATATCACCAACACTTAGTGGAAGAGAAGCGCGAAAGGGAAAGTATGAAACTAGAAGAGAGGTTGGCTAACAACTTCGAGATGAACACCAAACTCTTTTGGAGGGAGGTGAAGAAGTCTCGGAGTTGTCCGTCTGCCTCCAGAATGAATAGAATTAAGTCTAAGAGTGGTGATATTCTTGCAAGAACGTGTTAAAACGGTGAAGTAAATTTTATGGAGATATGTATGAATGTGCCCAAGATGCTGCCGCTGGGTCCTAGTACTCAAATGATTCGGAAATAGCGCAGGCATCTGACGGCATTCTGATGGAAGAAGTTGAATGGACGATAAGAAATATGAAATATGGCAAGGCTGCGGGAGTAGATATGGTTACAGCTGAAATTGAAATGTTGGAAGACCGGCAGAGTACCCAAAGACTGGCGACGTGCGGTCATCGTGGTCTTGTATAAAGGCAAAGGTTCACGTATAGACTGTACAAGTTACAGGCTCATAAGTTTGATGAGTTTAGCATCAAAAGTGTATGGAAAAATAGTTGGAAGGAGGATGCAAGGGATGTCCGGTGGAACATAACCGATAATCGATATAAGGGAGCAGGCGAGGATGAAATTCCGCCGATTTTTATTATTGAGTGTGCTAAGTAACTTGCATTGCCCCTTTGTTTTATTTTTAATAAGTCGCTAGAATCTGGTATTTTTCCTAGTGCCTGGAAAATAGCGGAAGTTGTCCCTGTGCCTAAATCTGACAATCATGAAATCATATCTAATTACAGGCCGATTTCCATTTTATCTACATTTAGCAAAGTTTTTGAATCTTTAATTTGTCCATTCTTTCAGCGGCATTTAGATCTATATATAAATGACAATCAGTTTGGATTCGTGAAACGTAGATCAACTGCTGCTAATTTGACAAGTTTTACTGAAACTGTATCCCGGCTTATTGATACTAACAGCGAAGTAGATGTTATCTACACAGATTTCAGTAAAGCTTTCGACCGCGTGCCTCATAATTTGTTATTAAAGAAGTTATCATGTTACGGAGTGGCAGGTTCGCTTATGGTGTGGTCTAATTCATATCTTCATAATCGCACCTTTTCTGTTGTGGTTAATTGTCGCAGATCTTTGTATTACCCTATTACCTCAGGAGTACCTCAAGGGTCTCATTTGGGTCCGGTGTGGTTTAATTATTTCATTAATGACATAAATACCTGTTTTTACACTGAAACTTTTTTATGTACGCGGATGACTTAAAACTTGTCAAGGAAATCAAATCTGAAAATGACGTATCACTTCTCCAAAATGATCTTACAAACTTGGAGTCTTGGCGCAGTAATAACACCTGTAACACCTATGGTGTCTTTAGGCCACGATTATGTCTCACGATCAGGAGAGCCGTGTGCTTTTTCGCTGACCTCTTACATAAAAAAAACCTGCTAACTCATCATCAGGTATAAGTTTAGGGTGAACTACTTAAACAATAGTCTTTCAGTTATCTTGTTTTGTTATTTTTATTTAAATACTATTCATACTTATAAAATAACCTGTTTACTAAGCGATAGTTTGGCGCACGCAATTAGTGTACCGGCGTGCATGGGGGAAAAGACTTCTAAATAAGGAAGAAGTTAGACCGGTCTACAAGGGTCTACTTGGCACCCAATAATCTCTGACCAATTCGCTACGCACTTGGTGTCAGTATGTGTTTATACGTGTACCTATATCTGCCCTCGAATCAGAATGCAGCCAGTCACTTTGGGGAACTCAGTAGTATTGTCTTTTTCTTTTATGTGGTTTACAAATATAGATACGTACAAACTTACAATGTTAGATAGAATAAGAGATCTGTTAAAGAAACATTCATTAGTCCTCAGTATTTTTTCTTGTATATGTTCTGAAATCTAAAAGTAATTCTTATTCTCACAACAGCTACTAATAAATGTTACGTACAAGTCTACTTACTGCTATTTTCGATCTCCCTCCTAACTTTAGTTCGGAATATATCGAGCCGCATGTCTGCAGGGATGGCCAACCTTATGATAATGGCGGATACTTCCTCAGACTGTTTATATGCACTTTTATAAGTAAGCACATTTTACATTGCTCTGTAAGTTGGATATTATCATTAAAACTTTATTTTCAGACAATTTCCGCAGCATACGTTCATTTACTTTTTATCATTATTCACTCTTTTGCTGTTATATTTGTTGCGGCTTGCATGGCCGATATGGTGACTGAACAAACCAAAAAGATAAAGCTTATCTTACACAACATGGTACTGAAAAAATCAGGTTTGCACATTTTTAGTATTGTTAATTGAGTTAGAAAAAACGGAGGTGGATATATGTTTGACTACTACATTTTTTATATAATAAATGTTAATTGATTTCATTTCATTTCTGAACCGATTCTAAAATTCCTCTTTTTTGTTTGAAAGAGCGCACTTCCAAGGTGATCTCATTTCCACCAAGTCTGGATCTGGTGATGGAATCCCATGGAAATCGTGGAAAATACTCTTTTTTGTAACGAAGAGGACTTATTTACTAAAATTGAAGTCGTTTCATTTCAGTTTTAGTGCTTTAAAATTAATAGGTCAGTGCTCGTCCAAAATTTGAAGCCAGTGACTTGTTATTAAATGGAATATTTCTGTTTGTATATTATTTACCTGTGATTTTGCGAAATAAAACATAAATTAGTGTCGTGGGACACCAGGTCGGAATGTAGAATCTAATGTAGAATAGACACAATTCATGAGTATATATACTATGTATTGGCGGGATGGATTGAGGGAGAAAGAGAATGGTATTGTACTCTACTCGCTTGTGTATACGACTGTTTGATCGGATAGAGTCTTGAGGTGATAGCTAGTAGTAGGAAGACCGAAGAAATTTGTTGAAAATGTTTATAGTAATGTCACGTATTATAATATTATTATTTTTACTAATTTATTACAACTTTGTTAATAGAAACTAAAATATTTATGAATTGATTGCATTGTTGCAGATGATACAGTACATATTAAAAGGTTCATCAAATACATAGACGCACGGAAATTTAGCCTTCATATATGTCACATAGTTCCGTTAGATTTGAAGTTAATTTTCTTTCTGACAGACTTGTTTATTAAATATTTAATGATATTGTTGGAATACATTCGTTGAAAAGTTTTGTTGCCTACACTTATATCACACATGAATATTGCTAAATTTTGTAATATTTGCATTCAAATAAAGATTGGGAAATGTAATACCATATCATATACATATATCATACATTACATATTGAGACATGATTTATTACTGTATTTGGTGTTTTGGTGTATTTTGCAATGTTTGATGTTAGGTATTTTTAAAAGCTGTGAAAGTGTTTTAATTACATACAGTAATTGATATGCTTGTCAAAAGTTATTAAAATGTATTTTAACTGTAGATGTACTTTACTTGTAGCGAATGTTGGTGTCCATTATAAAGACGACGAATTGAATTGAATTCAATTAATCAAAGCGTCGTAAAACTGCAAAGAATAGAATAAAAATTTTAAGCTATTACATAGCTTCTATCGCGGGCCTTGAGCGTGGAGACCGAATCCAGAAAAATCGTAACGAAAATAACCTAACACTTCCCCATCATTGCCATCTATCGATGAATAGCAGAACTTTTAATATTTTTTTAAAACGCCTATCATTTTAGTTCAGCAACTTGCCTCTAGGTGGCATTGGTTGTATTGGCGTTATTGCGTATGCGTAATCCCCCTCTTCGCCCCGCAATATGGTGTTTATATTGCCATCTATCGATGAATTGCAGAATCTATGTAATTTCAACTAAAATCTACCTCTGAATCGGAACGCAGCCACACACAGAGAAGTTGTGGCAAAATAAATTAAGCGGGCTTGCATTTTGTGAAGAATTAATAATTAATTAACAATACATTATTATTTACAAGAAATTGGCACGAGAACCACTTAATCCTAAGCACTCATATCCGATAAATATTAATAAATGGTCCATACCTCTTGTGTATATAATTTCTATGTGACACATTTTTGAAATTCATTTAGTAGAACATAATTGGGAAATTTATTGTAAAAAGTTATAACCCATGAAAGAATGACTTATTTTTGTGGAGACGAGACATATGGACAGCAAGATTGTTTTTAATACTCGTATTCACACGATTTATGTTACATTTCTTTAAAATGAACGTAAATTCTTCTGAACATAATATTTTAAATTTTCAAAGATTTATTGAAAAATTAGCATATTGATTTTTTCGGTTTTTTCTCTGAATTTATTTGTTTTTTAATCTCTTTCAAAGAAGAACTTTGTTTAACACAAAGTTGTGAATGTATGCGTCCGGCCAAAGGACTAAAAAAACAAGTATGCGCTCGGAAATGGTTCTGTTATACGGCCTTTACCAAATGTCTTTTCAAAAAAAAAAACACTTTTTTTCACCACTAAATTTATTCACACAGTTATATTTTTATGAACTTCCCAAATATTATTTTTAAGATAAGAGAACAATTCGCTACGGAGTCCAAAACGTAACTAACTATTAGTATAAGTGAAAGTAAGACATTGAAAGTGATGCCATGTGAATATGCTAATTTAATGGAAAATTACAGAGAGGATAGAAAATTGATGGTTAAGATTTTACTACTAAGTATTAAGGATTGTAACAGCTCCCCTTTTTTGAAGAAGATTATCTTTTTTAGGATAAGTGAAGTGAGGCTAAGTTCGTAGATAATATTTAGGAAGTTTTACATTTTTAATCTTAAATTTAGAATTACAGTTACAGCATAGCACTTAAAACAATTGACATGAAAATTAGGCTATGTTTCACAATGTCTAAGTAAAGTTCTAAGTAGGCTACTTAAAAATTAAGTACAAAGTAAAACACGTTTTTGTGTTTCACACTCATCAAGTAGCACTACTCATCACTTAAACTGCCCAGTAACTTATAGGTCGGACAGAGTAGCGATTAACTTATTTACTTGTCGAGTAAACTTTAACTTTCAACACAATATGGTCAACAGATGTGTTCAACACATTCTATTCGGCTCGATACGATGCAAGTTGCTATTATTTATTTTAGATGTTTTAGAAAATTATGGATATTTCTGATAACATCGAAGAGGAGTTAGATGTTTTAGTTTATTTTTTAGTTACCGAACCTTGAAGGCTGCAAATATTTCGAAATCGAACAAATAATATTAAAGGTGATCTCCAATTAAAGGTAAACAACACATACATATCTTCACGCCAAGTCCCTTACGGGGTAGGCAGAGAGTATCGAGTGCCAGACCTCACGATCCTGACAAACCTGTCTTGCTTCCTTCACATTCATTACCCTTTTCAGACAAACACGCCGGTTTCGGAGACTCTTGACACCACCCTCGGATAATATCCGATTGATCTGATCGTGAAATGTCAGCCTTGGTCTCCCCGGGTACCTACATCCATCCACATTCGCATTGTATATCTGGTTTGTCAATCTTTCATCATTCTTGCCACACTACATGCCCGAACCAGCGGAGCATGCCCTTTCGCATTTTAACACCAACACTTTCTTTCAATACCACTCTTTCTCGGATCTCCTGTTATGAATGCGGTCAGCGAGAGTTACACCACAGATTTTCCGTAGTGCTCTCATTTCGACCGCATTTATCCTACTTTCATGATCTTTCTGACATGCCTAACTCTCACTTCCACACAATAACGTTGGGATAAGCACAGAATTATGCAAAGCGAGTCTAGCTTTTTGACTCAAAACCTCGCTTTGGAATAGCCTACCCAACGCTCCATTCACACTATTCCCTGCACTCACTCTCTTCTCTACATCCGCGGTGTACCTTCCATCCCTGCTAAAAGCACAACCAAGATGTACAATTTCATTTACTTGTTCTAGCACTACATCATCAACCAAAACTCTTACATCCGTTCTGGCTACATCTCTTTCAAATACCATTATTTTGGTTTTCATCGCATTCAAATGTGAGCCTTTCTTTACAATCTTCTTTCATAACTGTGACCAGTGTTTGCAGCTCAGATGGTGTAGAGCCCAAAAGTACAGCATCATCTGCATAAAGCAGGCAGTTCACAACT
>NJDD01004781.1:75574-95717 GCA_002245505.1 Calephelis nemesis | reverse complement strand
CATCGCCGCATCTGCCTCTTTTCGTACCGACGAGGGCGGATCGGTACGCGTCGCCTCCAGGGAACGCCCTAACCCGCTCTGCGGTACTTTTTCGGGCCAGAATTGCATTCCAATGGACTGGCAGGGATCGCGACGTGCACGCTTCTGGCCAATGACCCCCAAAAAATGACCCCAAAAAAGGTAAACAATTAAATTAAAAAATCAATAAAATATTTTTTTGGTTTAAAATATAAAATCATCACAAACATTGATTAATCGCGTCTTTCGTCTAGCGGTCTGGCATCGGACTTGACTTCTTGAAGTACCGGGTTCGATTCCCAGGTCGGAAAGCTAACAAAATAGAAAATTTTTATTTCCAATTTAAGATAACGTTGCTTGGGATTGGATATGTGCCTGGTTGACACCTATCACATTGTGGCTGTTTTTGCTAGTCGTGGGTGCCCTGGTTGTACCTCCGGCTCCTTTTCGTTGATATGGACGTGAAGATATTCAACGTATTGACTATTGAGACACTTGACAAAAGACAGATGACATTTACGTTTCGTCAAAAGTGCATTCTCATATTATGCAATCAATTTTATTTGGTTTTTTGTCATAAACTAAAGTTTAACAAGCAAAAGTTTAAAAAAACTTAACAAACTCTGTTTTATTTATGATTTTTTTTCATGTTTCATAAAAAGTATATCTTTTTTACTGAAAACTTGATAAAAGTATATAATGCAATAAAAATATTAGACAAAAATAGTGGCTAATTTTACAAAACTGTGCTCCGGAACCCAAATATCTACTATTGTTGCCATTTGTCAGCCTCTTAAGTGTTAAAGTAACTATTCGACACATAAAAATACTGTGAGGACGGTTCTGAAACGCGTTGTAAGTTACTAAAAGGATTTAACCGTTCAGTAATTTACTCAATAAGTAACTACTGATTGCTTTACTGATACATTGTGAAACATAGCCTTAGAAAAATATAATTTAGTACATTTAAAATATATAAATCATAGTATAGTTAAATCGAATAAATATAAATTTTTCGTTAATAATGTAGGTTTCTATTTGAACCAAATTTAACATTGGACTTGTTTTGGACTTGGCAAGGATTGTACAGACAATTTCTCTTCGTCTAATGAAGATATATTTGTCATCTCTATGGAATTTGAACTTTTAGGTTTATTTTTAATAGATTTTGGTAGAATATTTGTACACAACATCCAGAGTTAGTTGAATTCCTATTCCTAAGACATTTTTACGATTTTACACACAAGATATAAAAATAAACACACAATTAAAATATATATGTAATTGTCGAATAATATACCCATATTTAATAAAACGAGATTGGTTCTCTAGATTATTTAATTCGCGTTCTAAACGATAGTATATAGATGAGTATTGTAGTTAATCAGATGGATAATCTCATGAGAAGCATACTTTAACAAATCTACGTTAATCTTACTTATAGATATCGGCGACAAATGTGACAAACTTCTATGAAATAATATGTCATTTTTACAACATTCGTCAGCTGCTATATCAAAACTTACGTCTAAAGGAGATTTGATTATAAAAGAAAGATTCAAGATCAAAATAAAGTTACTATATTTAGAAAAGTAGATAAGTACCTAATAGGGGGTAGAAGTTAAAATGGAGATTTTATAATTAATAGATTTATCTAACATTTCTGAACCGTTTTTAAAAATTCTTTTTTTTATTTGAAAGAGCGCACTTTCGAGGTGATCACTTTGCTACTGTACTGTAAGCTGTGTAACTGTTGTGGCGGGAAGTCTTCCAAAAGACACAGAATGTGACAAACGTACCTAACGTTTCCACCGCCCACCACCGCGACTAGATCACGAATAGTGTCTGTATCCGGCAAACAAAACAACTTGTCACGTCCTTGGCCATCTTTGAAACAAAGAAAGAAAGAAAATATATTTATTTGCGGAATATGTGTGTTAAGGTTGTTACAAAATTATTTAAGTTTTCCAATAAAATTTATTTAAGCTTTGTCGAAGAACTCACCACACTGAATACCAAATTTAACTCGATGTACATTTCGTCTTAACACCGAGGCATCCTCAGGAAATTGGCTGTACCGTACAAACGACAACACACGAGTCTGTCGCGATATGTATGTACACAGAAATAGTTAGAGAAAAGTGGTGAAAGGTAAAGTTTCACATGTAAATAATTTTAATAGAGTAATTTAGTTCTATGATTGTAAATGTTAATACTTTAAATTTTTTTTTTCAACAAAACAACAAAAAGGTATTACTTAATACTAGAGGCACACGAAAGCTGACTAGTTTTGAGAGCTACGGGCACTATTCATGATAACAAGACAAAGAAATGACCAATCAAGAAATGAAAAAGAAAGAGTGGCTTCAGATCGCAGTTTTGTTAAAAATAATGAAATTTTACACATAAAATTACATGATAACAATAAGGTGTGTTTGCTAACTAATTTCGACAATGTGGAACCTTATCTAATAATCAAAACGTATTATAAAACAGCAAATGCCAAAGTAAGCCAATTGCAACTTATTCATAATTATAATAAAAATATGGGAGGAGTCGATAAGCATGATTGGTTGGTTTCCAAATACCCTATTCGTTTTAGAGGTAAACAATGATATTGGCCCCTTATCATCTGATTGTTGAATATGAATATGTCTTTAGTGAACTTATGGTTTACATATAATTTAGTAAACAAAGGCAATACAACTCTCTTGTGGATTTAGAAGGAGGTTTTTTTTCTTAGGTAAATAAATCTGAGGCTCTCTTGCAACCTGTCTGATTTGATAATGCTGGTCATTACATGATAAAGAGGGATAAACATAGGCGGTGCCAGAGACCAGGTTGTAAGAGGAAACCTATGTCTATTTGTAAAAAATGCGAACTAACACTTTGCAGTGATTGTTTTATCCCTTTTCATACAAAATAAGTTGGTAATTAGTTTGTAAACATGAATGTAATTAAAATAAATGTCATTTTCTTGTAACTGCGTACATTCTTGTTTTTTCAACTTACGATTTCAATGTCATATTTATAGGACAAGCTAATTTAGACCTTAGCTTTTTTTTGCTTCATGTTATTACTTTTTCTACTAAATTTGTTTAAAAAAATAAGAACTAAATTACCAAAAAACCAATTACAAAAAACTTTTTTTTACTTTTTTTAAATTATAAGAACATTAAGCTAGTCAATCTAACAAAGACTTTTTTATGCTTACAAAAAAGACTTAAAATACTATTTACGTAAACTTAATTATAAAAAAGTATCTTCACGGCCACATCCCCAAAATTATAAGCAGAAGCGGTACCAGAGAACCCATGACTAGCCGCAGACGTCAAGTCCCAAACTTATAAGCCTTTCGACAATCAGACAACATATCTAATCTAGAGCAACGTTAGGTTTGTAAGAAAATTTAAAATTTTCTATTAAAAACATTTTCTATTTTTTTATCATACCCGGGACCTCATGCAGTCAAGTCCAATACCGCGGCCAGACTAAGAAACCATAGAAGTAATTAAAGTATGTAGAATAAATACATCGCTAGTAAGCATATGACGCCTATTGTTGGTTCATGAAAAAATAAATTACAGGATGCCTGTGTCCTGTGGATAAGTTAAATGTCGTTAGGATTTAAAGATGATATGACAAATATGTTTTAGTTTCAATTAAATAAAGTACCATGTAAGTAGCCATGTAAGAGTGTACCAATATAAATAAATAAATAAATATCCCTGGACAAGTCACACAAATTAAATCTAACCCCAAAGTAAGCAAATTATATGCTTGTGTTATGGGTGTTAGTCAACGATTCTAATACATAGAAATACATAAATAGATACCAGAATAAATTTAATAAACACCCAGACCCGGAAATGCAGACATCTAAATGTTCATCACACAAATGTCTGCCCCCGTCGAGAATCGAACCCGAGTCTCGCGGTGAGTCGATGTAGTTAGGCGTGTACGCTAGCCACTCGACTAACGAGGCGGTCGAATGTGAGTGATATGTTTGAGAGAGAGAGAGATATATATTTGAATGTGAGTGTGTGAGAATATGTGTAAGTGCGTAATTGCGTGAATGATGAGTGAACAAGTCAGCGAAATGGAGGGTGATTGAATGGGTAAGAGAGGGTGAGTTTTTTTTATTTTGGTTGTCAATCTTTGGCAACCATCTAATTCCATGGCCATGGAGCCTTTGTATAACTATTTTCACATTCATACTAGTTCCATCTTTTGTCCTGCTCATACTTTCTTTTCTTTTGGCTCAAACTCACTATCTTATTTGTGGGTTACCTCTCTAGAGGTACACCTGTCTTGGTTGGGTACTCGTCTTTTCTTTCTGTTTGATTTATTTTCTTTATTATACTTTCTGGGGCTAACAAGTCTTTCTTCTTCGTCTTTGTTCTGTTGATTTGTATTACTAAATTTATTTCTATTCTGTCGCACAATTATCTAACAATAATAGTATTAACAATAACAATGATTTAATATACAAATAATGAAATTTAATAATAAATGTAACAATTTAGTTTAAAATCATGAATCATTTTAAAAAGTACATTATAATAACCATTTTGGACTGCTAATATCTTTGTAACTATATAATAATATATAGTACTGAGTGTATTTATTTGCTTACATAGGTAGTTTATCTATTGTGTGACGTTAACGTGTTTTTTGTATGTGTTAGTTGCGTGTTTGATTATTGTTGTGCGGGTCATGTGTCAAGTTCTAATGAATAGGTTTCATGCCATGAAGAGCCCTGTACCTGGGGGGATGTATATAACAGTCCTGCACAACTAGGGTTAAGTCAGACAACAATTTGTATAACAATCAAACAACAACGTCCTTACTTTATCACACTTTAAAACTTCCACATCAATAGTATTGAAATAGTAACGTACGACAAAGGAATCTTTGTTTCTGGGCTTACGTATTTAATAAGAAAGATAAATGGTATGAGAAACATTAAGCTAACAGCTAACCGTGAGTATTTACACGTTCAGGCCTAGAGACAATAACAAGATCAACATGAGAATGTGTGACATTAGAGGAGTGGAGAGTAGCGGATAAAGGTAGAGTATGTAAATATGTTCATGAATAAAGCTGTGCTATAAAACTAACTGGCCACTCGCTATCGCAGTAAATGTAAATGCATTAGGAATTTATCATCCCCTTTCCCAGATCGTGGAATTAAAAACGAAAGGTATTTTCAATTTTATAACAAAATCAATGTTGCCCGGAATTGGTTTTTTGTCCGATCGGAGACAGGTTTTATCACCTACCACATTGTGAGACTTAGTATCTTTGGTTAGTCGTTAGTGCCCCTGTTGAAACGCTATCTACGTATTCGGAGATACGGGCGTGAAAATATGTTTATGTTTATGTTTATTTATTTGCCTTCAGTAGTGTACATATTAGATCTTACATTCTATACATAGTGCTTACTACAATACCAATGATTGGCATGCAAATATAATATAATTATTTTAAAAGACGTTAAATTAATCCACATTTAAAATTAAAAATAAATAATGAAAAAATAATGTTAATAACAAATAATTACATGTTATCGATTAATGTCAAAGAAATAATATTAGGCACATAATATCAAAATAATAATTAATAATAGTCATGTCAATTCGGATAGTTTTAAGTAAAATTCAATAATTCAAATTAAAAAAGAAAACATTATATGTAACCATATAACTTTACTTGGATTTTACTGCTAGAAAAATATTGTTTTTATTGTAAGCGAGGATGGTATTTACTCCAATGAGACTAGAGTGCTTCTATTCAGGAGAATAAGTGGAACTATAACTTATGAAGTATATTCACACATTAAGATAAAGTACTTAATAAACCAATCTATCAACAAGAAGACTAGTTTCAAGTTTATTGGAACCATATCACAGACATAAAGCTTTAATGGTCTTGCTTCAGTGTACTTGATAAATATCTTCATATACTCTTTATTACCTGAAACAACACAATCAAATTTATTCATATAACTGTGACCGCAATCTCGGATCTGCTTTAACTTAAATTCTACATGCTTAAATCTCTCGACAAAAATAGATTCAACTTTTCTAAAACAGTACTTTTTATGTACATTCCGTTCTGTACCTGTATATATTTTATGTTTTAGATTAGTTTATAGCGCCCTTACTTTAGTACAACATGTTATAATTTAGGCCAGGACAAAGTGGCACATTCGTTTGCAAAAGTGTTATAATTCACATTATTTTTTAAAAAGTCCAGGAGGTATCCCTGATTATAAAAGTATAAGATGACACTTGATACATTTTGATGTTATTGTTTAAACAACGAAAAATTAAATAAGCAAGAAAAAATCCATTTTTTGCAATATTTTTTTTTATATTCTTTACAATGTTTTGAATGAAAAAAGTCCTTACACCCATTATTGTTTCCCAACCCATTAATTGTTATGAATTTTTTAAAATTTAAAATCACCAAAAATTCTGATTTTCTCGAATTAAATTATATACCATAAAAATTAAAATGCTATAATTTTTCATTTTTTATCAAATATTTAAACTATACTAAACAAAGTAACCTAAGTAGATTTGAAAAATTTTATTTCGTTATATCTCACTCCCAACTCTATGTATAGGTTAAGAAAAAAAATTATTACTGTCTCTAATATTAGCCTATTGAATTTTCCAATTAATAATTTTGTGTAATGAGATTTTTATTAATTTTTAAGATATTTTATACAATTCAATAAATTAAAAAAAAGGAAAATTCAATAGACTAATATTAGAAACAGTAATATTTTTTTAAAATGTTTCAAGCGTGTCCTTCTCTCACTCATCTTATACATAGAGTTGGGAGTGAGATAAAAATACTTCTCTCTCAAAACTTCTCTCATGCGCGTAGGAAGCGTATTGTTATAACGTAAATAAAACATATAACAAAATAAAATTTTTCAAATCTACTTAGGTTACTTTGTTAAGTATAGTTTAAATATTTGATAAAAAATGAAAAATTATAGCATTTTAATTTTTATGGTATATTATTTAATTCAAGAAAATCAGAATTTTTGGTGAATTTCAATTTTAAAAAATTCATAAGAATTAATGGGTTGGAGATACGGAAATGGGTGTAAGGACTTTTTTCATTCAAAATATTGTAAAGAATATATAAAAAAATAATTGATTGCAAAAAATGCATTTTTCTTGCTTACTTAATTTTTCGTTGTTTAAACAATAACATCAAAAGATATCAAGTGTCATCTTACACTTTTATAATCAGTGATACCTCCCAAACTTTTTTAAAAAAATTGTGAATTATAACAATTTTGCAAACGAATGCGCCACCATGCCCTGCACTAATTTAGGTGAATACACATTCTGACAGTAGTTGTCAACGTCTGTAATACATTTTTTGTTTCACTGATTTTTAAACACACGTCAGTCGTCGTTTCGTTTTTTAACCGACTTCAAAAAAAGGAGGAGGTTATCAATTTGTAGCGACATTTTTTTTTATGTATGTTCAGCGATCATTTCTAAACGGCTGGACTAATTTGCAAAATTCTTTTTCTATTTGAAAGAGTAAGCTCCACAGGTGGTCCCATAGGGAGGAACTCAGGATCTGATGATGGCATCCTGGTGAAAACGAGGGCATTCCTGAAAAAATGTATGGAAGCACAGAGTTTTTCTTGACTTTTTTATCAATTGAGAGGGATTTTACCTATGAAAATCTTAATTTTATGACGATGAGCTGATGATGGAGAGCATCCCTACGAAAGGACATTTTCAGCGATTACTCTAAAACGGCTGGTCTGATTTGGACAGTTCTTTTTTTGTTTGGAAAGATGTACCTCACAGGTAGTCTCATTGTAAGGAAATCAGGATCTGATGATGGCATCCTAGTGAAATCAAGGGCATTCCTGAAAAAATATATGGAAGCACAGAGTTTTTCTTAACTTTTTATCAATTGAGAAGGATTTTACCTATAAAAATCGTAATTTTATGATGATGAGCTGATGATGGAGAGCATCCCTACGAAAGGACATTTTCAGCGATTACTCTAAAACGGCTGGTCTGATTTGGACAGTCCTTTTTTTGTTTGGAAAGATGTACCTCACAGGTAATTTCATGGTAAGGAAGTCAGGATCTGATGATGGCATCCTGGTGAAATCGAGGGCATTTCTGAAAGAATGTATGGAAGCACAGAGTTTTTCTTGACTTTTTATCAAATGAGAGGGATTTTACGTATAAAAATTGTAATTTTATGATGATGAGCTGATGATGGAGAGCATCCCAACTGAGGGACATTTTCAGCGATTACTCTAAAACGGCTGGTCTGATTTGGACAGTCCTTTTTTTGTTTGGAAGGATGTACCTCACAGGTGGTTTCATGGTAAGGAAGTCAGGATCTGATGATGGCGTCCTGGTGTAATCGAGGGCATTCCTGAAAAAATGTACGAAAGCATGGAGTTTTTCTTGACTTTTTATCAATTTAGAGGGATTTTACGTATAAAAATTGTGATCTTATGATGATGAGCTGATGATGAAGAGCATCCCTAATGATGAACATTTTCAGCGATTACTCGAAAACAGCTTGTCCGATTTGGATAATTCTTTTTTGTTTGAAAGCGTAGTGTCATGGCAAGGAAGTCAGGATCTGATGAAGAGATTCTGGAGAAATCGAGGAAACTATTTAAAAAAATGGGCAAGCTTAGGGTTTCTATTGACTTTGAAAAATGTTACTAGTGCTTAAATTGTAGTATAATCCAAGTAGTGCTCTCTCTGTGCAGAGTCAAAACTTAAACATACATAATAAATATACCCAACGATGAACGAGTATTAGATTTCTTCTTCAACGGAAATAAGATTTCTTAAACGTAGCATTTCTGCTAAGGCTCGTTCATCGTGAGGTTTCGTCAACAGCTTGGAGTCAGTAGTAAATAAGAAAAAATCGATTTTGACGCTGCTCAGGCGTTTTATTCGATAGCCTGTCATTAATAAGAGACAACCGATGTTGTCGTTGTGCTACAGTCTCTTTCGACAAATTTCTTTGTACGTAATTACGCTTCTTAAGCCGTTTTTCACAATCTTCGGACGACTCTCTAAGGCGTTGTGTTTTATTCCGTTCTCAGCATCCGTATTGCGGCTCAGGCGCTTATTTTTATACTTTCAGGCTCCTGTGCTCGACGCTTTTTTATGCGTGATGCATGTACAGATGGCCTCCCCATTATTTACCTTAAACCTGCTTTATCCACGAACCTAATTAGTATATTGTAATTGTACAACTAAAAAGCAAGAAACAGAATTTTTTTTATACAAAAAAGAAAACCGCCTTCAAAAACTCTCTAGAACTAAAAAGGATGAAATAATTTGTTATAATATTATGTGTACAAACCATATCCTACCCGAAAATATTTACAAGACCACAACTAGAAGTGGGACGTATATACTGGAATAGGTTTTTGGAACAGGTTTTTGATTGGACGCGTAAAGACTTATTCCGCGTACGCCACATAAACGCGTCTCCGAGTATTTAGGCGTACGGCGTACGGTGCCCTTGCGGCGCGGCGCCAGACTTGCTTGTACGCGTGTGGCACTCGTACTCGATGGCGAGTTTATTACTCAATACTCACACACTCACAAGCTGTGTCGGTCGGTTTCGATCAGTGTTGCCACCTTGGTGGTTTTTCCACCAGAACTAGCGCTTTTTCAAGGTTTTTAGTGGTACTTTTTCACTATTTAGCGCTTTTATTTTTTCTGGTGGTTTTTAGTGCTTTTATTAAAACGGAATCTATCAACACATATTAGTAAGGGAAACCACATTTCGTTCCAGATTTTCACCGTTACGCACAAATGTCAGTATGTAAAGATATAAAAATACTGTACATAAATTTTAAAACAATTAACTTAACATTCAAAAAATGTCACCAGATTTTGATAACATATTTTAAAAAAACTATATGCTAGTGTCATTGGAGAAACTATTATGAAAAAAGCAAAAATAATAAAGACATCACCTACCTACATTTTTTTTAAAAACAGTATTAGAGTATCTCTCTACTCTATACTATCTAGTATACTTTTTTTTTATATATCTGTGTTTCCTTAAATATCATATTTTTAGAATAAGCTGACAGTCCTAAGCCTGTGTAAAGTATGAAGGGAAGATTTCAATGAGATTTAATTTAAAATATTTTTATATAAAAAAGTATACTAACACTAGCTCATAGACGTTAATACTCCATAGGTCAAAAATACTCGATTACTCGTACACGATGTTACGATTACGAGGACGCGCTAGTTACGAAAACGCCAATAAACTTGAGACGCCTAAATACTCGTGGATCTAGTTTTTGGAACAAAACGCGTACGCGTTTCACCTAGTTTATCGCACCTCTAACCACAACAAAAGATATCGACGAAACTAACCTATGAATAAACACTTATTTTAATTACTTACCTACCTTAATTGATACTCTTCTAATACCTAACTAATATTATACCTAATACCGACACCATTTCTTATTTTTTATGTAGCAATTAAAGTCGGTGCCTTATAAACTTATATAGTTTTTAGTAAAACACAACGATAGCGCGATCTAACTCTGCGTGTGGCGCCACCTCTTAGGTAATTTTGAAACTAAAATAATTGAAGGCATGTATTAATGGAGGCACCGACTTCAAGTGCTACATAAAAAATAAGAAATTGTGTAGGTATTAGGTATAATATTAGTTAGGTATTAGAAGAGTATCAATTAAGGTAGGTAAGTAATTAAAATAAGTGTTTATTCATAGGTTAGTTTCGTCTATATCTTTTGTTATGGTCTTGTAAATAGTTTTGGGTAGGATATGGTTTGTACACATAATATTATAACAAATTATTTCATCCTTTTTAGTTCTAGAGAGTTTTTGAAGGCGGTTTTCTTTTTTGTATAAAAATAATTTTATTATGTAAGAGGTCACCAAACAAGCACATGGGTCTTCTGATGGAAAGACATAACCGTGGCCTATAGACAACATAGATGTTACAGGTGCGTCGTTTTCCTGTAGCTGAGATATTAGCCTACGGCGCAAATCTACCAGCTATCCTCCCCTCCAGACCGGAACTTGACAGTCATTATGGTGGCGGGAATACGTAAGTGGCCCTACCTGGGCCAGTGCTGAGCTATATTTTAACTAATGCGTGCCATGCATGCAGTGTAGTGCAAAGGCAAATGGTCTTTTCTACTCAACGATCCCTTACCAACACAGGAAAGGATTTCTTAGATGATTTAAGAAAAAATGGTTATCGTCTAGACTAATTCGAGCTAAGCTTACATAAAAAAATTCTAACCTGTTGAAATTAACACTTTATCTTGTAAAATCATATTGATCTTTTTTGCTTGTTCAGTCACCAATGTCGCTATACAAGCTGGCGCCAAGAACATCAGAAACGAATTAAAAATCATTGCCATTGGTTGGTCAATATGTTGTATTTGAAAACCCTAAAATTAAAAGCACTTTGTAATAGCTTTATTCACCAAATCGTTTGCGACTGTCGTCAAGTAATGCTGAACCAGTCTAAACCAGTAAATTTACATCAATCGTACAAACTTTCGCATTAATTATGTTATTCAATAATGGTTGATTTTAACAAAGTCCAAACACTATCTTAAGATACCCGTACAGGCAAAATTTTTATTTCGTAACACATATTTATAGATCACATAGTGACGTTACAGTATGATCAAGAGTTCAGCGGTTACAATTACGTTATAGTTTAGATGTCATTTTTTTTATTAGAAATATACTGTGATATTTTACACTGAACAATGCTATTTAGACAGATGCTTCGTTATTTATTTCACTTGTACTTTCTACAACATTTTAAGTCCAGAGTTCAGTTCAGTTTAAAGTGCTATTGAAATTAATAAATTGTATCTTGAATCTAATAATTTCAATAACCAGCAATGCTTATCATTGAGTATAGAAACAGATACTATTTGTATAAAATTACACATGATCTATTAAAAAAAAGACGGGTTGCACTCCGGGAGTGCCGGCAGAAGTGAAAACTTGAATATTAACGTTGCGCATTTCTGATATTTTGGAATAGTTAGTGAATAATTTTGCACGAATTGTTTTAATTATCAATATGAAAGTACTATCATTTATGCAAAAACATTATTTTAATATCAATAACCTTCGTTTGACTTGACTAAAACTCTTTAAAGGAAGACCACGTGACGGCTAGGAGCGTTGTCACATTATTATCTGTACAACGAACATTGCTCTTCTACACATAAAGTTTATTATTAAGATTAAACAAAAAGAGCAATGTCTGTTGATATTATACGTATGTGTTATATGTGAGAATGTAATGGTAGGTATATTGCGGCGTTTTATCCGTTGCGCATCCTTATACTCTTTGGAAATATCTAAGCAATACAAAAACAGCAATGAATCTATGTTTTATTGTAGATTTCGCGCCGTCTTATACGCTCATGCGCAGTGCGCCGTCTTACGTTCTGACTATCTGACGCGAGTTTAGAAGTTTTTACCCATTCCAATTACAATACCATTGACAACAAATATAAAACTATGCCTACACACTAAATCATTTCAACAACTATGGCCTTTAAACACAATAAACATTGTATGTGCAAACCTGTACTGTGACCGGGATGTCGGGCATATTATGCAAGTCTATCGACTACCAAACCCTCCGGACAATGTCATATTGATTCTGCTATGTATAAATGCTCCATCATTTTGTATAAATTTGGCGGGAACGAGGAAATACACGACACACTAATTTCTTTACTATTACTTTACTTGTGCACTTTAATTTAAAACAAAATTGTACACAAAGCCACAAAATTTTACTCATTTTATTCAACATACACTAAATTATTTTCTACTTTGATGCAATATAGGGTCAATAAACAGACAAAAGCGTGATTTTCTGTTATTGCGGTTCCAGTGTATTCAACTTAAAATGTGGACTTACATAACTTCTTATACTTAATGAAGTTTTGTGCCAAATTTATTTTAAAACACAAATAAACTTACTAAAGTTTTCATCCCTGACAAATTTGTCATAATTCCATACATCCCCAGCATAGCTGTTGGTACTTTAAAAATGATCGCGCATAGATACTAAAACAACACGGAGAATAATGTAAAAATAAAATTTCGGCCCACCGATTTTTAGAAATGAAGTCACAAAGAAAGTCAAAACGCCTCTTAAAAGTATAGGCCCTGTCCAATCACAAAACAGATGGCGATAACGGATACAGAATTTAAAGTCGTTTGAAATGGTGTCAAAACAACCAAAATCAAATAAAAACAGATAAGGTAGCTAGTGAAAGAGCAAATTTTTTTTTAACATTTTCTCGAAGTGATTTGTGACTATTCTAATACTTTGACTTATATTAAAGTTGAAACTATTCTATGTGCTATTTTTTTTTGAAAAATTTTAATACACAAAAAAAAAATTCGACTATAGGTTATTATTCCAAGGTGGATATATATTTTATCAAGTTTAGAAAAGCATTTTTTGAGTTACATTTAAAAATATATTTTTGTGAATTGGTGACGTTTTAAGTCACATTTTAGCTGCAGTTTAACATCAAATATTGTTTTTCATACACAACTTTACAACTGTCAGGTGGAAAACCTTTGTTCATTAAGGTAACGTTTGATCTTATATCCTGAAGCTTATCTAAGTATTGTTTGGTTTGAACAATGACAAATATCAGACAAAGATCCACATTAATACTTCGAGTTAGGCTGAGATTTACAATAAAGCCGAAACTCCAGCTAAAGACGACCTATAAGTTCAAAAATATTTTCGCCAATACAGGGTAACCACTTATGAAAGTTTATTGGAAAATTTATGTTAAACTTATTATATTTGTAATTACTGGACTACAAATCTCAGGACTTATAAATTAAAAACAATTTGTAAAATATCACGAAACAAAAGCAATAAATTAGACTGCGTTTTTATGAAAATTTCTATTTTTTTTCCAGTTTCACCTTACATTAAGCATATTAAGTAAAAGTTTTAAAAAGTAGTATTTAACCTTCATAGATACGCGCCCGTATAGTTTGTAATGATTAGTTTAGTACACCCGGCGTGAATCGAGGCTGCAAAACAAACAAAAAGACAAATATTCTAAATCTCCTCAAAATGTGTTCTGCTTCATTTTTTAGTCGCCAAGTTTTTTTTTTACATATCTTCAATGTACAGATTTCTACAACTGTATTATTGTTTGTATAGATAAAATAAAATTACAAATGAGTTATTAAGTTCTACTTACGAGTCTTTCAAAAACTCGTTTAGCTTTTTTTAAAGTGTCGGCCAGATTCTGGTAAAGATGTTGAGCATGTGGTATGCTGCAGACGTCTTCTTGAATCATCAACTTTAGCCTTTTCAAACGTAAGTGGAACAAACACAAAACATAAAAGTAAACACAAAAAGGAATTTTCACAGCACTGATAATAAAGATGGTAATAAAATGTTCCAATTGGAACCGAAAAACATCAAAAATGGTTCGCGAAGCAATGCTTAATATACTCTGCAAAAGCAAATAAGTGGCTGTGTAACACAGCATCTTACATTCTGACGAATAAAAGTCTGTATACATTTGACTATCAATCAGACGAATACGTTTCATAAAAGCACAAAATGTGTTGTCTTTCTTACAAGAAAGCAAAATTAAAATAATAGCACTATACTCCAGAGAAGGTAATATTAACAAAGTGGATATTTTTTGCAGAAACAAAAGATAAACCAAAAAGAAAATCATAAAAGAGATGTGAGCATAAGAAATCAAATTAAATGTTAATCTCATTCTAGAAGACTTATTGTTAACAAAACCAAAATCTAAGCAAAAGCAGAACCGCACAACTAGAAACAATGCATAAATTGAATTCGACAATGGCTTGTTCTTTTGTATGAAAAACGAGTTTAATTTTACTGTCTTCCGCTTCTGTCTCGCCAGAGGCTCCATTATTTTGAAGCTGTAAACAATAAGAATAATCGCATTTTTTACTACACTAACAACTTTTTTGTGAAACGGAAAGCTAATCTAGAGACGCATTTTTGCTTGTAATGATTTTAGTTCTCTTCCAGGAAGCCCTACAGCGAGCAGAATTAAAGACATTCTGTAACCTTCCTCGAAACATAAAGTATCGATCTGCAAAATTTCAGTACGATCGATTCAGTAGTCTACACGTATAGAGGCAGGCAGAGGGACAAAAATTCTAAAAATGCTAGAAATCCCTATTATGAATTGCCCATGCATATCTTCTATTTGCAAATTTTACTTTCCTACAGATTAATTATAAGCACGTATAAATATAGTTATAGATTATAAAAAGAGAACTATATGTATAAATAGATCGTCTACGTACACGAAAACAGACATTTCTCCGTCAAGATATTTGGTGAATTGGACTACCTTGGAAGTACGCACTTTTATTTCAAAAATATTTTTTGAAATCGGTTCTGAAATGACAAAGAAATCATTTAGCGCACATGAAAAATATACGAATTAAACTTAAAACCTCTTCCTTTTTTAGTCGGGTACAAATAAAAGAATATTAACTATTTCTTTCTCGCAAGGTATTTATTGTTGCTGTTTATATCGCATTTTCAAACCAATTACTTAGTTTTGTGTGTGCATTACATGCAGGCGATGGATTTGTATTCATGAAGTTATTTTAAGCTCTTCGAAAGGCATTATTAACTTTAAAGTTACTTTGTTGTAATAATTACCTTATTCTAAACTAGCTGACCCGCCAAACTTTGTTTTACCTATCGAGCGACGCCACAGACAAGAAACATTTATTTCTAACATATCTACCAGCATATGCAGTATGTCAGCAAAAAAATAATTGTTGTTTTACACTGAACTCTGAAGACTCAATTACACTGTTAAACGAACAAACAAATTTGACTAATTCACCCCTGCTACACACGTTTAACATCAACGATGCTACCCCCACCACGCGTACTCACTAAAGCACACCCGGACGCGAACTCGCGAAAAACTATAAGTAGAGCGCGTCGCATGCGCGCGCTAGTATCTGCTCGACCTTCGTGGAGTGCAGTCGATTTCTCCTGATGATGCTTCGAATACGAAGCGAAACGTACGTTGAGTTAAAAACTCAAAAGTAGTATATGTATTGTTGGTGCTTACAAAACAGTTTAGTGGTGTGTATTGTGTGGAGCTGGATATATTTGGGAGTTTTAGCTTTTATGTAGATTAAGTATGGATTTCCACAAAGTAACGACTTCTTCTATCAATATCTTACTTAACCGTAGTGGGACAGCGAGCATAGCGTAAGACATAATCTGATGTAGAAATTCCGGAATCTATGGCTTAGGAAAACATGCACAGCGGGCGAGACGTAGAAATTAACCTATGAGGTTTACAGATTTCATTGTCAAAAAAAGCATGTGAGAACTAGTCTCAGAGGCATTCGTAGGAAGCGATTGGTTTTTATCAGACTATACATATTTATTATTATATTACTAGTCACACAAATTGAATCTAACCCCAAAGTAAGCAAATTATATGCTAATGTTATGGGTGCTAGTCAACGATACTATTACATAGTAATACTTAAGTATCAAGAAACACATCAAGAATTCAAAACTAAGTTATTCAATACTAGGAAAGAATATCCAGATATTAAAAACAATGTTCTCAGCCTACAAAGTGAGTATAAAGATATTAAAAAGGAGATGGTCGACCTACAGCACTCGGTTCTATTTAACGGCAAGGAACAGCACAAGTTTTCCAAAAAGTTGGATCAGTTTTCTAAAGAGGTCAAAAATATTAAGGTGGAATAAATTGATGTCAGAAAAGAAAATAGAACACTGACTATTGAACTGAATGCCAAAGATCAGGCGGAAAGAATGCTTAACGTAGAAATTGTCGGAGTACCGAAAATGAGGAATGAAAATCTAAAAGAAGTAGTCATGTATATCGGAAAACATGTGGAGCTTAATATTATGCATGATAATAATAATAATATCTTTATTTGCGCTTAATAGGAGTACATTAGATCTTTTTATTGTAATAATATTCCTTCCTATTTCACCAAAACAATCCTTGGTATGCAAATGTATACATTAAAAAAACTAAATCTTGTAACATCGTATCTTATATATTATAACGACTCTCGTGTATATTGAATATAATACTTGTTTTGACAATTATTATGAGATAAATGTCAAAATTGAAAATTAATTTTATTGTTAGAATTGGTTCATAGCTAAATTGTACAGTCAAATTATAAAAACAACGAAAATTAAAAAAAAATCATTAAAAAATAATAATTAAAAAAAACATATAAGTGATTAATTAAAATTAAATTATACAACATGTCAGAAATGTATGATAACATAAATATTTTAAAACTGTCCAGTAAAATGTGCAAATTAAAAATAACATATCGTCAAACAAAACAAAATTGTCAATACAAAAAATAAAAACAAACATGTCACTTAATCTAATGTCTTATTTATAATAAAATAATTCACTTATGTCATAGAAACATGGCTCCAAAAGCCATGCCGACAGTTCCTTCTTAAATCTATTCATATGTAAGTCTTTAATACTGTCAGGTATGCTATTATAAATTTTTATGGCCATGAAGTGTACATTTTTTTATACAGCTGAACTTTATATGTCGGTATAAATAGTTTACGAGCATATCTTGTGGATCTTTGTTTATCGTCTATGTTTAACTTAAAAAGATGTGGGTATTTTTACACAAAAATTGAATATACAAGCATGGCAAAGGGAGTATATTATTATTTTGGAATAAAGGCTTACAACTATCAAGAGGTTTGCCGTAGCAAATAGCTCTTAAACATTTCTTTTGTATTTTAAAAGCCCTATGCATTTCTACAGAATTGTCCTATATAAAAAGACTATAAGAGAGGACTGAAGAAACATAACCGTGGTAGGCATAGATTGCTACTTTTTTTGACACTATTTGCCTTAAACGTCTTAATGCGTAAATAAATTTGTCTAATTTAGAACAAATTGTTTCAACATGGGCTTTCCAATTGCAATAGCGGTCATACATTATTCCAAAAAAACTTTGTTGTTTCAACTTCTTCTACTATTTTAGTTTTATATTTTATTTGCATTGGTATTTTTTTCATATTTATGTTTGTAAACTGAACTATTTTAGTTTTATCAATATTAATTTTCAAATTATTATTATTTAACCACTGAATAATTCTATTTAGAGTTGTTCTAATCTGTTCTTCATAGTGATTTACATTTTCGCATTTAATAAGGACTGTTGTATCGTCAGCATATAATATACAGGTATTTTCTACTACCTCTGGAAGGTCATTTATATGTATGAAAAATAACTAGTAAACTACCTTGTGGCACACCAAATCCGTTTAAACGATATTTTGAGCGATAACATGTTATTAGTCCATTTACTATTTTTGTGATTTCTGTACACTTCTTCCTGTCAGTCAGATAGCTTTTAATCCAGCTCTACGCATTTCCTCTAATACCATACTTTTCCAATTTGTTAAGCAGGATTGAATGCTCAACAAAATCGAATGCCCTACTCATATCAAGGAGTGAGGCAGCTATTGGCTTTCTATCATTAAGAGAGTCAGCGATGACTTTTGTTAAATTGTCACACGATTAGCTATAGCCTGAAACAAGAGAAGCTAGTCAAAACGGCTTCCGTCTTAGCTGTTATTGTTAAAAATAAAGTATCATATGTGGAGACGATATAAATCACTTTAGAGTATAAAACAATTTATTATTAGTAATTAATAAATTAAAGTTTAATAACGTTAGAAAACACATGTACACATATGACATAATTAAAAAAATCTGGTCAATACAACTAGCATTCTTAATTACTTATCATTAACATAGCATGGACCGCCTCGTTGGTCGAGTGGCTAGCGTACACCCCTAACTGCATGGAGCAACTGCAAGGCTCGGGTTCGATTCCCGACGGGGGCAGGCATTTAGATGTCTGTATTTCCGGGTCTGGGTGTTTATTAAATTTATTCTGGTATATATTTAAGTATTTATATGTATTAGAATCGTTGATTAACACCCATAACACAAGCAAATAATTAGCTTACTTTCAGGTTAGATTCAATTCGTGTAACTTGTCCAGTGAAATTTATTTATTAGACGTCAACATAAATCACGATCCTATAGAAATGAGTAAAATGTACATTTTAGGTTTCAAGCTTGCTGGGATAATAAATGTCGAAAAAATAAAACAAAAAACTCAAATTTGCAGATCCTATAATATCAAATGCTACCGCTGAGGTGATTCCTTAATAGAGCTATTTTTAATTTTTTTTAATTTTATTGATCAGGCTTACCAACAGTTGTTAAAATAATCTAATTTACACATATAAAAATAAAACAAATAACCAATTGCACAACTTCTTACAGGTAAACACATAAAACTCACACATCTATTTTTTACACTAACAATTAATTAATTATTATTGATAAATTAATATAACTTTACTACATAGTAAAGTTAAGATATTTGACAAAAAATAATAATAAATATTTATTTAATTAAAACATGCAAAATCATTCGCATAATATTTTTTTCTTAATTGTAACTTTGAATCAGAAAAAAACATCAAAGTTAAAACAATATTTGTTAACCATTTTACAAATGCGCTAATTCACAGGTAATTTAGCGCCAAAACGGTTCTTCTTAAAGGTGGAGCTATAAAATTATTTTTAAACAAAAAAGAAAACCGCCTTCAAAAACTCTCTAGAACTAAAAAGGATGAAATAATTTGTTATAATATTATGTGTACAAACTATATCCTACCCAAAAATATTTACAAGACCACAACAAAAGATATCGACGAAACTAACCTATGAATAAACACTTATTTTAATTACTTACCTACCTTAATTGATACTCTTCTAATACCTAACTAATATTATACCTAATACCTACACAATTTCTTATTTTTTATGTAGCACTTGAAGTCGGTGCCTCCATTCATCCATGCCTTCAATTATTTTAGTTTCAAAATTACTCAAGAGGTAGCGCCACACGCAAAGTTAGATCGCGCTGTCGTTGTGTTTTACTAAAAACTATATAAGGATAAAGCT
>NJDD01004781.1:45834-75114 GCA_002245505.1 Calephelis nemesis | reverse complement strand
TTTTTTTCAGGAATGCCCTCGATTTCACCAGGATGCCATCATCAGATCCCGACTTCCTTACCTTGAGACCACCTGTGAGGTATACCCTTCCAAACAAAAAAAGGACTGTCCAAATAAGACCAGCCGTTTTATAGTAATCGCTGAAAATGTCCTTCAGTTGGGATGCTCTCCATCATCAGCTCATCATCATAAAATTACAATTTTTATACATAAAATCCCTCTCATTTGATAAAAAGTCAAGAAAAACTCTGTGCTTCCATACATTTTTTCAGGAATGCCCTCGATTTTACCAGGATGCCATCATCAGATCCTGACTTCCTTACCATGAGACTACCTTTGAGGTACACCCTTCAAAACAAAAAAAAGGACTGTCGAAATCAGACCAGCCGTTTTAGAGTAATCGCTGAAAATGTTCTTCAGTAGGGATGCTCTCCATCATCAGCTCATCATCATAAAATTACGATTTTATAGGTAAAATCCCTCTCAATTGATAAAAAGTCAAGAAAAACTCTGTGCTTCCATACATTTTTTCAGGAATGCCCTCAATTTCACCAGGATGCGATCATCAGATCCTGACTTCCTTACCATGAGACTACCTGTGAGGTAAACCCTTCCAAACAAAAAAAGAACTGTCCAAATCAGACCAGCCGTTTTAGAGTAATCGCTGAAAATGTCCTTTAGTAGGGATGCTCTCCATCATCAGCTCATCATCATAAAATTACGATTTTTATAGGTAAAATCCTTCTCAATTGATAAAAAGTCAAGAAAAACTCTGTGCTTCCATACATTTTTTCAGGAATGTCCTCGATTTCACCAGGATGCCATCATCAGATCCTGAGTTACTCCCTATGGGAGTAACCTGTGGAGCTTACCCTTTCAAATAAAAAAAGAATTTTGCAAATTAGTTCAGCCGTTTAGAAATGATCGCTGAACATACATAAAAAAAAAAAAAAATATCGCTACGAATTGATAACCTCCTCCTTTTTTTGAAGTCGGTTAAAAAGGGTGACTGGCTTACGCGGTATTTTCCTAGGCACTGTAAAATCGAATCTTTCCAATAATTCAGGAGAATCTATTTTATAATTTATTAATTTCCAAAACAAGTCTACATCAAGCCATTGGCGCCTCTTTTCAAGTGAAATCATATTTAATTTATTTAACTTTTCTTTGAAAGAATAACATTTAACTGAAAGCTTGAGACAATTTAATTTACTTACGTATTTTTTCTTGCCAGTTGCCAGGGGATATGCCGTCGGTAAGATGGTTTTTGCAAATCAATTGATTGCAACTCAATATGAGTGACACAACATCACTCACATTTTTTGAAAAGTGACCTATTTAATTCAATAATAAGAGCTCCTATCTTTAAACTCCTCCTGTGAAATAACGAGTGTTATTAGCTGTAAAATAATATTACTGTTATTAACGCTACTTTTAACTTTTGTTAACTTTATCCTTACTTTGTTGTAACTCAATCTGACATAAAAATAAAGAATCACCCAAGGCCGTGGCATACATTTATAGTAACGAAGCCCCAAGGGGTATTAGTGGATACATCTTGTACCATTTTATAAGACCTTTATTATGTGTGAAATCTCGATAAAGATTCATCAATGCCAATACGTGCATATTTTCACGATTTCATTTAAGCTAGATAAGACTTTCAAATCAGCTGTTTGACTTGGTTCGGTTTAGAGGAGTTACTATTAAAAAAGTAGGAATATCGAAATCTAGTTGAAAAACTGCGAAAGTATTAAAACAATTATTGTAATATTTTCGCAGTTGCCACTAATTGCGAAAAAAAATCAAACAAGATTAAATCAATATTCATTTTGACATTTTTCATCGTCGGCGCTTGGTAAAACTTCCAAATATTTTTAAATAAAAAGACACTTGTACTGTTTTACGTATTACTTATACTTTATTATTTTGTAAATAGCCTACCGGTTTCGCTTATACAGCATCATCAGGGCTAAAATATAAACTACTAAAAATATTGTTTTTACAACATAATAAATAATGTTTTATTTACAAAATAATTAATTGTAAGTGATACATAATACAGTTAACAGATACTAAAACTATTGTTTCGTAGTTTAAGTTTTAGCTCTGATGACGCGATTTTTTAATGCCTCAATCTTTTGAACTGAATTGAACATAAGTAATTGAAATATTATTTCATTGAATCAGGCGTTACTTTGCGGAAATCCATTATAACAGATGTAAAATAAGCCTTTATTTTGCTAATCACAATCATACTGTTGTGGCAAATAATCCTTCAAACGACACAGGATGTGACAAGCCTAACTGACGTTCCTACCTCCCACCTCCGCGACCAGATCACAAATACAGTCCGAACACGGGAAACAAAACCACTTGTCACGTCCTTCGCTAACTTTGTCGGAGAATTCACCACAGACAACATCAAATCTCACTCGTCATACGTTTCGCCTCGACACCGAGGCATCCTCAAGAAATCGACCGTACCGTACAAACGACGACACATGAGTAACTTGCCGCCGCCTCGATTGCGCCTTATATAGACACCCCAATATCAATTATTCGTAACCGCTTCATGGATCGATTGCGGAATTCTGTGCGACTCGATTGCTGCTAAAAATTCGTAATAATGGGGAATTCGATACATTAATTTGTTCTTTCAACAATGTTCTGAACACATTATTGTGTTTTATGATTTCTAATTGTTCCAAAATATTTAGTCTAATTCCTTTTTCACAAGTATGAATTTTTTTGAAGGAGTGATCACTAGCCAAATTGTGACCAGCTTCTAAAAGATGTTTTGAAAAATGAGATTTATCGAAATGTTTATTTCTGAACGCCGCTATGTGTTCTTTGTAATGTTTTTGAAAACTCCGACCTGTTTGAATATTTATTTATTATATGTAATGGTAAGGACAAGTTAGACAGTAAAGATAAGTCAGGTATTTATAGGCTTCAGTGTTCTGAATGTAACGGAACATATATAGGTCAACGAAAACCAAAGGGATGGAACATTATAAACATGTTCAATAGTTCAGATATGTGCAATTATGACGTTTTTAAATAACGTTTTCCGAGTGATTTAAAGGCAGTAGTTGCGGGCCATTATACGATAGAGTTTGCAGCTAATTTAACCACAGTCACTCTTTAGCGTTTGAATGATGATTTTCAAAATGTATGAATATGAGAAGTCAGTCACCGCTTTATACACTTATCCGACAGTAAAATCTTTATTCCATATTCCATAGGTTGCGGAATATAAAAGGATCAATCAAGATAATAACAATGCGTGGGATTGATCTTGTCAGTGGAAGGCCGCGTTCCGATCTGGTGGTAGCTTTTTTCCCGTGTTGGTCGGGGCTCCTTTGCAGAAAGATCTGCCTCCTTGCCAGGCAGCTCGTAAAAGGTGAGCATGCGCTTACCGTCACTAATACCATAACATCAGTCGCTAGAAAACCAGGCTGAAAAAATGATAAAAGCCTCCAATACGTAAGATTTAAGGTACCAGACGTAGATCGAGCCAAAGCAGATGGCCGAAACATAATAGCCGTTGTGATTTCGATCGAGAATGAAAATCCTTTCAAACTTGGTACGAAATTATGAAAAGCCAGTTGTACTCAATAAACGGATTCGGTGTCGGCAAAGAACGAATTATCACAATTGATGAAGTTCCAGAAGGTAATGAGAATGCACTCGTAGGGATGAAAGTTTAGGTGGACAAGGTTTTCAGCATTTTCATTTTTATTCCATTTCATTCATTGCAATTCAGAATGCAAGTTAAATCGCTGCAAGTGCAAGAAGACACAAGTTATTTGCAATTCAAAATATCACAAATCTCGGACCTGCAGAAATAAATAAAAAATAAAGAATTTTAAGAGTTGCCATAATAATCGCTTGCCAGTTTGTTAATTTTGTTCGATTTTATTTATAAAGATATAAGTTTCACAAGATAGATAAGATTAGTAGAGGGTGGCGTCAAGAGTCTTCGAAACTGTTACATGAAAAGTTTAATGAATGTATCAGGATCGTGAGGCCCTCCACGCGATACTCTCTGCCTACCACGTAAGGGACTTGGCAAGAAGATATGTTTGTACGTGTGTAAGATTATAGTTTTTTGAACCAAATACAACGTTTGGTTTCTAGATACTTTACTTGTTCATTTTATAATAACAGTATATTTTTTGCTTTTTTTGGCCAAAAAAGAGGTTTTGTTCCTTGATATTTGATTTGTTAATATAATAAGAGTATATATATTTGACTGATGTTGTTTGTAAACAAGTTTTTTTTATAATTTAGTCTAGAATTGTTTTTATTTGAATAGACATTTGATTCCGATTTTTGATTTTATTAAATAAAACATAAATGCTACATTTACAAAAGGGGTAATGTGATTAATTCGAAAGTTTTTACAACCATTACCACGAGCTAGGGTAATTATGCATAGTTTTCGGCAATTGTATGAAATAACCGCAATATCCATTTTTACCCTAACATATAGATTATATTATACTGATTGTGTGCGTCGACATTTTTTCAAACTAGCCATTGCGGCCGCACGCTCATAATATCTGGCGAAGATCTACCGGTGCAAATAGCTTTACTAGCAGTGCTCTCGTTGTTTCTCGTTCTTCTTTTGTATCTCGTTGTAGTGCACATTTACTATGTGCACTGCAACGAGATACAAAAGATTAGAAAAGTAATATTTTTGTGCAAAATTAATCTGTGAAACAAAATTCAAAAAAAGTAAACCGCTTTATTTGGAGGCAAAATCATGTCATATAAATATAAAAATATACATTCTGTATGAACCTAACACTCGTAGGGACATAATGTTATGCAGAAACTCCATTGTTCTGTTGAGAATTGATTCAAAATTTTTTTTCATGGCCTCAAGACCAAAAGCGTCATTTGGCCATCCAGCCAAACATACTCTTGATAAAATTAGAAATTGTATGTAAAACTGTTTATATTTACTTTAAACGCAACGACATACATGCTAACTAATTTAAGACAAACATGAAGAGTACTTAAGCTTTTTAGAAGCTGAAACATTGCCATATACTGACAAACATATTTTTTTGAATAGAAGAGGAAAACAAATCACTAATACTTATTCAGTACCAAAGTCAGTGATTTCCACAAACTGCTAAACTATAACATGCAGATTTTTACGGTTACCGGTTACGGCTTTTAGTTTGAAAGTTTTTTCATATTTATTTTGAGGTGGTTTTACCAACTAACAATTCAGTAAAAAAGTATCTTCATGCCCATATCCCCGAAAAGATAGGCAGAGGCACAACCAGGGCACCCACGACTAGCCGAAGCCACTAAGTCCTATAATGTGATAGGTGGCAAGCCTATCGCCAACCGGGCACATTTCCAATCCCGACCAACATTTTTTTATTAGAAAATTGGAAAAATCCAGTTTACTTTTTGTTGGCCGACCCGGGATTCGAAACCGAGACCACATGCAGTCAAGTCCAACACCCGGACCGCTAGACCACAGAGGCGATAATTCAGTAAAGGGTCTATAATTGCAAAATGTCTACGCTAATACGGTAAATGTACGGTAGTTAATCGCCACGTACCAAGACGACGTCAGTGACATATTTAACATATTAAATTTATTGTACTGACCTGATCACGTTCTTATGTGAGCCCAGATTCGATCAAAGTAAACTGTAGCTTGATTTGACAAATGAATCAATATCAATTAGCTGACGTGGCGTTATTTGGTTTGTAAATAAAATATGTAAGCATTACGTGGAATTAATATACAATGTTGACGGCTTTCTTATTGGCCTAAGAGATAGTACACACGCTCAACAAACTTAATGCACTTAATATTCGTTCGAAACATCCGTGTTTGCGATGAACATGTCTGAAACATAATTGACTGTATACACACAAAAAAGTGTATCTAAAAAGCAAAGGTAGGACTAATATGAACACATACCCTTAGGGCTAGATTTGGTCTTTAAATGTGGGCCTCTTAAACAGGCTTAGTCGATCAGCGTGCTATGGAGAGAGCTACGCTCGGTGTTTCTCTGCGACAAATGATCTGTAATTTGGTGATCCGCGTGAGAACGAGAGTGACCTACATAGTTCAGAGAGTAAGCAAGCTGAAGTGGCAAAGAGCAGGCCATATTGCTTGCAGAATCGACAACCGGTGCTGAAGAAAGTTTCTCTAGTAGCGGCGCCGCATCGGTGGACGTAGTGTTGAACGACCTCCCACTCGGTGTCAAAGTCGTGGGAGTCACTGGATACAAGCGGCTGGTGACCGTGACTTGTGGCGCTCTTAGAGGGAGGCCTATGTCCAGCAGTGGACGGCCTCTGGCTGATGATGATTCACTATTGTTACAACCACATAAAATGATATCAATGCTTCTGCCTATACATTTGTAGTTCATTCGGGCCGTAAACTATTGGACTGATTAAAAAATATTGTTTTACTTACTGATGCTGTCGTTGAACTCAACCCAGTACGGTAAGGTTTACATGAATATAGTTTGTTGCAGATATAATTATTTCAATACTTTACATATGTTTCCTTCTATAGGTACTGTAACAAAAAAAACACCTATATCCCATATATTGTGTTCGCCTCTATGGTCTAGTGGTCCAGCGTCGGACTTGACTTCTTAAGATTCCGGGTTCGATCCCCGAGAATGGTAGCAAAATTAGTTGCAAGTTTCAAACTTTTTTTAGCAAACCCAACTCTCACTTCTATACAACAACGTTGGGATAAGCATTGAATTATGCAAATCGAATAAAATATTAAAATTCTAATTTTAAATAGCTTACCCAGCGCTCCATTGACACTATTCCCTGCACAAACTATCCTTTCCAAGTCCTTGTTGTACCTTCCAACCCTGCTAACATCACAACTAAAGATAAACAATATCATTCACTTGCTCTAACACTATATCTTCAACTAAAACTCTTACATCTGTTCTGGCTACATCTCTTTCAAACACCATTGTTTTGGTTTTCATCACATTCAAATGTAAGCCCCTTTCTTTAAAATCTCTTTCCATAATGGTGACCAGTGTTTGTAGCTCAGATGGCGCAGAGCTCAAAAGTACAGCATCATCTGCACAAAGGAGGCAGTTTACCACTTGGTCGCTCAACGCATTCCCACATTCAATGATCTTAGGAGACATTTGTCTAAATACAATATGAACAAGCGTGCTGACAACACATAACCCTGCTTGAAGCTAATGTTAATGAAGGCACACAAGCGTTACGTTCTAAATACATTGACTGCACAGCACGGAGCAGGGCCCCGCCTACGAGCTATCCCATAATGTGGTAAAATGTCCCAAAGTTCGTTACGTCCAACCTTATCAAACTCTTTCGAGATCTACAAAACCACAGAAAACCTTCTGACCCACAGTCAGATGCGTTTTCACGATGTTGCCAAGCGAAAACTTTTGATCTGTACACCCTCTGCCAGACCTAAAACTGCCTTGAGCCTCCCACAATATTCCTTCAGAACAATAAGATAGCGCAATATAGTTATTTTCAATTTAAACTACGCCTTCTGGTGCGTTACTAACCTGAAACTTTAAATGTTCATACCGAAGAGAGAAATCGCTTCATCGACTCGAAGCCACAGTGTAAATGGCATAATAACATATGATTCAATTTCATTAGATGCTTTGTAGGACAGCAGATAGCCTATATTTTTAAGTCTCGAAACTTTTAAATGTAATGTTACGTAATATACTGTATCACAATGTTTGTGTTATATTGATGTTTATACGTTTGGATATACCGCATTAGTACACGTCGACTGACGTCATCGATAAAATGTTTATCTTACCATTAAATTACTGAACTATTGAATATATGCAGTTCCAGTTACATACGACCTTTCCCCGCTTGTAAATCTAGCGGAAAATTTTTCGATTGTGAATGTAAATAATTTAAATTAATTGCAATAAAACCATACTTGGAACCTTCTAGACTTTGAAAAATTATAAAAAGTAAGTTGGATGCTGACCAAAACGTCTTTTACCCAACAACGTGGTTATGTCGGTTCTTTTATCAATACTAATAGCTTGTTTGAAATGTAATAGCATACCTTTTCTAACCTAATGACCACCACCTATTTCTACTACCGTAGCCTCGGTGCACACAACTGTCATACTCAGGTGCGGAGAATGAATCTACAATCGTGTTGCAATCATGTCTTAACCAGATATTTGGCAAGTTACACTTGCTACGCGACTTCTTATATTTAATAGATTGGGACGCTAAGATTACTAGAAAACATTTAGTTAATCTGTACCTAACTGGTTAATGTTTTAAAGGTACAAAATTCACACGGCTACAGTTTTGTTATGTAACAAAACTGTAGCCGTGTGAATTTTGTACATCCATGATGTTAAAAAATAGGTCTTGGCTACTAAAACTGAGTAGGAAAACATATTACTTAAGTGCCTATAAGAAAGTTGGAGTAACTATCTGTTTTTTCAAAAAAAAATCACGTCGAATACACTAAACTGATCATACTGAAATTTGTCTCTGAAAAAACTGTGATATTGTATGGGGCTTGGTCAAAAAAAATCTATGAATTTGAAAACAAACATAGTTAAGAAAAATGTACGTTTTATCGCCAAAATGTAATGTGACGTATTTATTACATTGCAGTTACTATTACATTTGGACACGCAATATAACAATGGCTTTGCAAATTCTACGGCCGATTCCAGGAGCTTCATATTCCAAATTACTATATTACATTTTTTTGAGTTTACAATTTGTATTGTCCTACAATTTTGGTTTTTTGAGAGCTACGTCAAAAAAACTAAAAATAATATTATCACTGTTTTCTTTTATACCAGCTATTATTTTTTGTGTATGTACAGTATTGTGTGCATACAAAGATGGAGACATATTTTATTGTGTTATTTTTTTATTCGAATACTTAATTTATGTTATCGGTTTGGTTGTAATAAATTCTAAAAAGACCTTTCGTGCATTTTTAGATGATCTCAGTTTTATAGACATTAAACTCAATTATCCATTTAGTTTTATTGAAATGGATTTGAAATTAATTGTGAGCTTGATTTATGTACTAGGTTATAAACTTGTACTTGACTTCATTATACATTTTGTTTCTCTAAATTTAGATCAGATTCGACCTAATTTTACTTCTTTGGAATGGCGGGTTTCTCAATTAGCATGCTACATTCCTTTAGTCCCTGCTACATATGTATTTGTTATCTATTCTATATATATTCGTCTATACAATCTCACCTTGATGATGAAACGTCAAAGATGTAATATTGTACGTTGCCAAACTCTGTATAAGTCTCTACATGATATAATGGAGAACGTTAAAGGAATGTTCAACTTTGTGGTAAGTTTCTTTTTGTAGATTTGAAAGCAGACCGATTTCCAAACTTGTTAAATATGTTTATCCAATATACATTTAGTAAAAAAAAGGTGAATTCATCTAAGTTACCAGTAATACCGAAATTTCAAAGAGATACTATTATGAAGAAGTAATGTAATAATAAAAGAAGAAACAACGTATGAATTCGATCAGCTGCTTGAGGAATATGGACACGCTTTAGGCCTACAATGTATACAACCTTCATAGTTTTGCGATTTTAATGTTATTAAATTAAAATGAAGTTAGGTAAAAAGACACGTGGCAGAAAACATTAAATATGTCACCTAAAAAAATATTTCCAATTATAGCTGCATGTTCCAATAATATTTGCAGAACATTGGAAAAAGTAATGTGACCTTATGATTTACGTCGAACTAAAATATGAAGAACAAGACTGTTCGACGAAAAATATGCAAGAATTCATTATCAATATTTATGCAATCATTTATAATATCAAAATTACGTCAGATTCAGAACAACCATTGAATATTTTAGCTAGCTCAATCTGGCACCGAATATTTCGAATTAAACTTCGGTTGTATTGCATGCATAAACGATTTGTATGTAATAAAGCTATTTGCATTTTGTTAACATTTTCAATTATTTTGATTTAATCTATTCATTTCTAGATATTTCATAGAAATACTTTGAACCTTATTTTTTCCAAGTCATGTTTTGTAGTTTAGGAATTAAAGACATAGCAACATTCAGCATAACGTGACCAAATGTAGAGAAATGTTTCACCGTACACCTTATCCGTCTATACAGGGTGAATGGAAATTAGTGGCGGAGCCGTTAAGAGGAGGTAGTCTAGGGTTATTCTGACAGATATCACTATCAGACTTTTCGCCCTTAACTCAACCCTTTCCAAGATATTCCTACTTAAAGAGTATAACCAAAAAATCGTACTTATAATTTTCAAATGGTAATAAATCCTAAAAAAATGTGATATTGACCTACTTTTTTTTCATTTTGTAACAAAGATATACTAAATAAGTAATACTAATTGTTAAAACTTCGTAACTGTCATTATTTTATGCAAAAACTGCTAAACAAAAACGGAAAATGTAAAAAAAATACTTTGATGCCTGATAAAACGTCAATTTACTTAAAAAAGTCACTGTTTATTATTACCTACAAAATAATTAAAAAACTTCTACGTTTTGTCCCCTTTCGAATGAGATATTAAAATCCAAAATCGGTTTAGGAACCATCAAGATAATATGGTCAATGAAAAAACCGGTAGAGCCCGCCCGAGAAGTAATTTTAATGAGGAACCATCAAGATAAGACTAATAATAAAAATGAAAGAAAATTTTTCGACGGCATTTCTTACCATCAGGGAATCCGCCTGCTTGTGTGCCTCCCTATAACATAAAAAAAAAACCAAACTATTGAAAATAAAATTTATTGAAAAAATATTTTAAAATTGATTTTCAAAATGCCCGCCATTATTTCTTATACAAGCTCGTGCTCTTCTTACGACACCCGTTTTCACAACCCTTGAGTCTGTAAGCTCCCTTTGTATTTCCTGCGCTGCGTTGATGATTCGGTTGCGCAAATCTTCAATATTTGGTACAGGGACGTCAGTTGAATAAACCAATGTTTTCATTCGACCCCACACGAAAAAGTCCATGGGTGTGATGTCGGGGCTACGTGCCGGCCATGGTATTGGACCACCTCTACCTATCCATCGGTTGGGGAAGTGTTGGTTTAGCCAACTTCTCACAGCTAGTCTAAAATGCGCAGGACAGCCATCATGCATGAATATCATGTTTTGCCTCGTTCCTAGCGGCACATCTTCCATTAATTCATAAAAGACATTCCTCAGAAAATTTTCATATTCAACCCCATCGAGGTTCTGTGATAGGAAATGTGGTCCAATCAAGCGGTTATTAATTATACCCATCCACACATTCAGATTAAATCTTCTCTGTGAACCTTTTTGTCTTTTTAGGTGTGGATTACCCATGGCACGTACACTCCAATAATGTGCATTGTGATAATTTGTAATTCCGTCCTTATCAAACTTGGACTCGTCAGTCCATAAAATTTTTCACCCTGTATATTAGGCAGAGTATCGACTATCGTGTAAGTCCATAATATGTCAAAGGTGTGATTTATAATTATAACCTTATTTATAATTAAAAATGTCTTAACGGGTATTATTAATTCAATATCGATATTTCAGTACACCTGGGTTTTACTGTATAAGACTCCATTTTTGATAAATGTTGTGTATATGGTTGTATTGGATAAATTGACTCTAAACCGAGTGAGTAGAAAATCTTTTTTATAGTATTTACAACCAACCTAGTTATCTGTACATCTGTGTCGTATTTGTTATCAAACTTAAGTACACTGCTCAAAACCACAGAATACAAACAAACAGAGGCAATCTACATACAAAGTGCGCTCTAACAATGCACACGTAGACACTTCTCACGGGTAAGAAATTGTAAACTAATTTAAACTACTTCACCCACAAACTTCACTTCAGGCATACAAAAGCGAGGTACGTACATGAGTTTAACTTCTGTACTTGTTTATATTTTGTGTCAAAACGGTCTAGAGATGTATCACATAAATGTTGACTAGGATTGTAACAAACAATATATTTTTCTGACAAACTTTTATTTGGAGAAGCTGGAGGACTCATGTCTAGAAGTGAGACCAGTAGAAGTACTTAATATTGAAGACGTATTAAATAAGTCTTAGGTGTCGGCCAAACTTATGTGAATAAAGCAAAATTAAAGCGGAAGCATTTACCTCTCGGTAGACATTGTCATAATGTAAATATGGCTCCAGGCAAAACTAAGAGACCGCTACGTGGGAACAGAGCATTTATGTTAGGAAATATCACATATAAATCTAAGATTAATATATTACATAAGTAACCAAGTTCAGCACCAATAACATCATTTGTTGCTTGACTTCTTTGAACTTAAAAATATACAAATAATTTCCCAATCGTTTATTATAGCCACATAGTTCATAAATAAAATGAGAAACTGTTATTTTAAAGTTTGTATTAAAAATCCCCATAAAAATTTGAGTGATGTCAAAAACTTATATTCGAGTAATCAACAACTATACAAGCATTTGGTAAAAAGGGCCAATTTAGGTTGTTGGGTTGCATGCAGCGGAGGACCCAGTCTTAGCCTATGTCCCACAGGAGAAGGCCGTTCACTCTCAGGTGAAGAGTGAATTTCACACACAATTTTTTTTTTGTGTGTGAAAAATTGGCAAGTTTTCACACACAAACCTACTAAACTCTATATGTCAAGTATATATTTTTTTATTAAAACTTGCCAAGTAACATCATTAAAAGTACAGAAAAAAATAAAAAATGTTATCAGGAAACTGTTGCAAAAACAGGTTTGCGTTCCTGTAAGTATTAGAATTTTAGGTATTTAATATGATAATATTTATTCAGAATCTACTTTTCAAATTGCGGAAAATCATGTGTGCATTCTTGTAACTATTTTTAACTGAGGTATGTGTATGGAACTTGGTAACTTATTGTTGATTGAAGGATGTTTGAGAATATTTCAATTAGTAATTTTCTAAGGGATCTTCTTATATTTTAATAAAACACCATCTCCACTAAGATTGAAGTTTTAAAATCCTATTAATATTATAAATGCGAAAGTTTGTATGTATGGATGTATGGATGTTTGTTACTCTTTCACGCAAAAACTACAAAGCCGATTGCGAGTGAGAAAGCCAGCTAGTGAGAAATAATTGCATGGTATCATTAAGAAAGAAAGAAAGAAAGAAAAGAAAGAAAATATATTTATTTGCGGAATATGTGTGTTAAGGTTGTTACAAAATTATTTAAGCTTTCCAACATATTCTACCACATTGTGGTGTGCAAATAATTTAATATTTTTATAAGTATAAAATAACTAATTTTATACACAATGTTTTAATATTCATACGAACAAATAGTTTTATTTTTATTATAATTTGAGTTATAACTTACAAATAATTTTAAAATGATAATAAATTTAGCCCTGTCTACCGTAAACTACCACCGTTTCCAAACCTAGCCAGTCGGGAGAAGAAACGGCGAAACAAACTCCCTTGGCAGCCAGTAGTATAATCTATCGTCCTTGTAGTACCATCGTTTCCAAACATAGCCCGGTTTCTGAAATTATAATAAGTTATTATTATTACAAAATTTATATTATTTAAGCTTGTCTGCAAGAAAATCTTTAACACTATAATATGTCTTATCTAACAACAAGTCAAATAACTTCTTTTGAATATTTTTTTAATGGCAATGATTTAAGATTATCAGGAATCTGGTTGTACATACGAATGGCCATCAATATATATTAGTTTTGCAAATATTGAGTTTTTGGTTAGGCACATGGAGTTTCTCACTATTTCTAAAACGTGATAAACCTAAGACCTCAGCATTTGTTTGAAACAAATGATGATGTTTTTTTACACATACAGCCAAAATATATAAACAAGGTAAAGGTAATATTTTAAGAGACTTAAAAAGTGGCTTGCATGAATGCAACTGATTAACACTACATATTGCTCTTATACACTTCTTTTGAACTCTGAAGATTCTAATTAGTTCTACAGAATTTCCCCAAATAGGATTACCATTTTGCAAAACGGAAGAAACATACCCATGATAAGCTAAAAGAGATGCTTTTAAGCCGGACACTTCTCTTATTCGTCTTAACACATATATAAACCTATCAATTTTGTTCGCCACTCACAATGAAGTTATACAAACAAATGCGATTTAAAACAATTTTAAATTGTTGCTTAAGCTGTTATGATTTGACCCCGAAATTATAAAGAAAGAAAGAAAGAAAATATATTTATTTGAGGAATATGCGTGTTGAATTTGTTACAAAATTATTTAAGCTTTCCAACATATTCTACCACATTGTGTTGTGCAAATAAGTTAATATTTTTATAAGTGACTAATTATATACACAATGTACATACGAACAAATAGTTTTATTCTTATTACAATTTGAATTATAACTTACAAATAATTTTAAAATGATTATAAATTTAGCCCCGTCTACCGTAAACTACCACCGTTTCCAAACCTAGCCAGTCGGGAGAAGAAACGATATATAACATAACGATATCAAATTTGCTTCTTCAGCCAAATAGGTTTATTATATTGAATTAGTGGATAGTTGGTTAAAGCATTTATAAAAACTGGAAAGACAATTAAAATACATACATACATACACATACATATCTTCACGCCAAGTCCCTTACGAGGTAGGCAGAGAGTATCGAGTGCCAGACCTCACGATCCTGACAAACCTGTCTTGCTTCCTTCACATTCATTACCCTTTTCATACAAACACGCCGGTTTTGGAGACTCTTGACACCACCCTCGGATAATATTCGATTGATCTGATCGTGAAATGTCAGCCTTGGTCTCCCCGGGTACCTACATCCATCCACATTCGCATTGTATATCTGCTTTGTCAATCTTTCATCTGTCATTCTTTCCACATGCCCGAACCAGCGGAGCATGCCCTTTCGCATTTTAACACCAACACTTTCTTTCAATCCCACTCTTTCTCGGATTTCACTGTTACGAATGCGGTCAGCGAGCGTTACACCACAGATTTTCCGTAGTGCTCTCATTTCGACCGCATTTATCCTACTTTCATGATCTTTCTGACATACCCAACTCTCACTTCCATACAATAACGTTGGGATAAGCACAGAATTATGCAAAGCGAGCCTAGCTTTTTGACTCAAAACCTCGCTTTGGAATAGCCTACCCAACGCTCCATTCACACTATTCCCTGCACTCACTCTCTTCTCTACATCCGCGGTGTACCTTCCATCCCTGCTAAAGTGAATAAAATTGTATATCTTGGTTGTGCAAGATATACAATTTTATTCACTTGTTCCAGCACTACATCATCAACCAAAACTCTTACATTTAACATAGTATTTAAAGCCTTTAAAATAAAGGGGCGGTTAATCTGTTTCCCTGGCTCTATTATGCGGCCATTTTGTGTTAAACGACATTTATTTTCGAAATTATTATAATGACAAAGTTAAGAATATGAGAAGAATTTGACGATTTTAAAAATTAACTAGATTGTAAAACTTTCATCCAAAAATAACCAGTAGTTTTTAATTATGATAATTTTTTCAAAATCAAAAACTTTGAATGGCTCTCCTGTAAAGTTAAAAAAATGGCGCTTAAACCAAATAGGCTTTCACCCCTCGATATGTACTTAATTTAATAATATTTTTTTATAAATGTTAAAATATTTGCACACCAAAATATGGTAGAATATGTTGATATACTTAAATATTTTTGTGACATCTCATTTACATACATATTCCGCAAATAAATAATTGTCTTTCTTTCTTTCTATTATTATATTTAAAGAGCAACAAGCTCAGACGCAAAAGAACAAATGCGCGTATTTAGACATTCACGTACACAAAATTATACAATGTTCACGTACCTACAATTACATTACACAAACACAAGTAAAACGAGATTGTAAATATTTTGTTTCAAATTGATGAATGATTTCATTTGATTTTTCCAGATTCCCGTAAAAATTGCTGTCGATATTTTTTTAATCCAATTGAATTTTGGATTCGTATTACTTATTGCATGTTACTACGCCACATTAATGTCAGAACAAGCTCATAAAATAAAACTACTATTACATGACAAGGCCATCATGGACAATGGTAAGATTTTTGTGTTGTTAAGTTTATAATTATACTCATTTTACTTTTTAGCTACAATAAAAATATTTTTTATTTATTCACAAAATGTCATCTATTCTATTAGAAATATGTAAGGTATTTTCAAAAGTGTGCTCGAAATGGCGGCTAGATTTTCTACATAATTAACAAAAATTGTAAAATAAAATAAAATTCAGACTCAAAATAAACTATAGCACTTTTAATAAAGTCTATGACCCCGCGCGATGTACGGTGATAAGTTGGGAAAGCTGTCATTATAGAAACAACTGTTTTTTTTTTTAAATTTACTCATTTTTTGTTATTTTTACGTATTTAGGTACCTATTTCGAGCCCTTTTAAATTGCTAATATTAAATTGTAAACTAATTCGAGAAAATTTTGTATACTCGAAAACAATAAAATAAAGGTGTCACAGTCGTTGGTGCCCTGGTTGTGCCTCTGCCTACCTCTTCGGGGATATGGACGTGAAGATATTTTTTTTCTAAAGGTGTCAGAAAATACTTATTGTATTATAACAATTACTGGGTTTGCTTCTTGTGTTCAGATTAGATTATTCTCTCTGTCTCGCAGTTCGTACGAGATAATCTGTTGCCATAAAGCCAGTGTCAAGTTTCGGTCCATAGGGTAGGGTAGGGTAGCCAGGAAAATTGCACATAAACCCTGAAACCTTACTTACAATCGAGAGACTCTCACACAGGAAATGGAAATTAAAATTTTTTACATGCGTTACCAGAAAGAAAACTTATTAAAACATAACCTAAAATTGTACAAGGTAATAATTAAATTATTAAAACATAACATAAAATTGTACAAGGTGTAATGATTTTGATATTACAGTATTAAAAGCAAGCCAAATCGTTCGTTTGTAAAATTCGTCCAGAAAAAAGTATTCATCTAACAGAAAAAAGTATCTTTACGTCCATTTCCCCGAAGAGGTAGAAATACACAAGTATCGTAATATGACATATCTAACCCCAACGTTTGTTTTCATTAGAAATAAAACACATTTGCGTTTTGTTATCCGACCCGGGAATCGAAGACATGCTTAAAGACAGAAGCCATCATTCGTGTACTTTAGTTCTTATTGCATACATTTGAGTATGTTAGAATTTAGATGGTTCCTAAGCCAGACCCTCATGTTGAAGCTATTCAGCTTTCCCGTAGAAACTTGATGAGGTATTAATTTATTTATGTTTAGGGATAAAAAGTTACTATAGAAAGGACAGAAAAACAAAAAAAAAACTTATTACACTATTATTATTACTAAAACCCTAAATCGCTTATGTGTAATCGAAGGACAAGATTCGCAAAAAGAAGCTCTGTTCATTGTTAACTATGCAAATGATAACGACTATTATTTATTTCAGACAACACAGAAGATTTGTACAATTTCATCGATTACATAGAGGGTCATTCCTTCAAAATTTATCTCTGCGGCATTATTCCATTTGACCTAACCTTACCCTTTACTTACGTTAACTTTTTTATAAGTTACTTTATCATTATTTTACAATTGTCACACGTGAGCAATTAACTTATTTTAATATTAAGTTACAAATGAGGTGATAAAAATTCTAGCAAAATAGTGAATCAATGTGGAATTAATGCTACATGGCATCTTTTACCTGTCAATCTAATTCAATTTGCAAATAAATGTTTGTAGATTTACTTTGTGATTCTATATGTCGGCGCAACCACATTAGTTCCTCTGAAAAACTAGAATAATTAAGTTAAATAATTTGATGATGTCCAGAAAATAAGTTTATAAACCATCAGTTGATTACTTTGAGTCGATTGCGATGTGAAATTAAGGTTATCATTGTTATTTCGATACTTAGCCTAACGACTTGTAAACACCTGTGCCTGCATGTGCGCCGAGCCTTATAAAAACGGCTGCACTGTAAGCGATAAGGCATTCACGATTCACAAGCCAATGGCAGCACGTCGTTATGCTGCCCGTTAAATAAACGGAGTGTAAAAGTGCTTGTGAAGTTTTTTTTTTGAGAACACCCAAAATGAGTCATCATCATTTAAACTACAACAGTGGCGTCAGCAATGATGACGTCACACTTTTTAAAAAAACACCACGAACGTTCCTAATTCGTCATACATAATTATCTACGATTTCTAAATATCTTAATAAGTAATTGTTTAATAAACATATCTTAATTGCAAATGCTGCACGCAGTTATGGAAGAAGCTTACATTTTTATACGAAGAAAAGCAAAGTATTGGTTCTTAAATCGTAATAAAAAAAGTTTCTGGGTTCTGATAACAAGACTGGATAAGATGTTTAGGGTAATTTAATTGCTTTTTGAAAAAAAATCTTCACTTTTTACTAAATTTTTACATTCATTGGAACCATTGTGTAAAGCAGTGTCCATTCTTCAGTACGAACCTTTTCAACGACTTGTTTGAATGCATTCACCGTTGCTTCTTGGTTTGAAAATCGTAAACTTCTCATATATTCATTGTTGGTATGACAAAAAAAGCCGAAGTACGAAGACCGGATTGTACGGCAGATGCGTAATATTATTTGAAAATTTCAAATATGCTCTCTTATCGATATGCACTTATGACACGAAGTAAACAATGGCATAACTGCGAGTAAGGTTTTTGCGTTTTTTTTCAAATGCATGCAATAGAAAGTGCAGTAAATATAAATAAATAAATTTCATAATAATAATAACTTTTTCAAATACATCTTTAAATTTTTATGCGACACTATTTTTTTTTGCCAGTGCTCCGACTCTTCCTAATTTTCATGAGGCCGTTCTAATGACTGGCTTTTATTTTCTGGTGTAGAACAATACACCCATATTCCGTCACCTGTCATAAGCTTATGACTCTCTTCCATTAAATTTTCGGCACCATTCTAAACGCAGTTATTTTTTATCTTTCTTTAAATTATCCTTTAAGTGTAAAGCTTTATTTATAGTATAGGCTATTTTATAGTATTGGTAATACTTAAACAACCTACGCTCGTCCTTTACAAGCTGGCTAGCAGAGGGAGAGAAACCCGGACCCGGACCAAAACGAGGAAAACTTGCATGTGTGAGGCTTATACGTTTATTACGCAAGTGCCTCAGAATCAGAATTAGAATAATCTTTATTCACATGAACCATACAAGTGGTATTTGTGCGCGTCGACATTTTTTTAAACTACCACCGGATCGGAATCGCGGCCTCACACTGAGAAGATCCGGCGAAAAAAACTCAGCGGGCTTGTCTTTTTTCAATAATAATATTCAATATAATTTAGCTTAAAAATACAAATTACAATCTGATTTTAACTTAAATAAAAGGTACAACAAATTACATTACAAATTGCAGTGGGAGATTGAAATATCTATCCCCAAGCATGGTCATCTTCCAAATAATCTGAGACCGTATAATAATAGCCTTTTTGACATAAATTTGCTTTGATACATTTTTGAAACTTATTTGTAGGTTGATCTCTAACATCAATGGGCAGCTTATTGTAAAAACGTATACATTGACCGAAAAATGATTTACTAATTTTATGAAGACGAGTTTTGTATACGGCTAGATTATTTTTATCCCTCGTATTTACATTGTGAACATCACATTTTTTTGTAAACATACACAATTTTTTTTGACATACATTAAATTCTCATAAATGTACTGAGAATTGCAGGTTAAAATATTTATTTCTTTGAATTTTTCACGCAGGGAATCCCTTATAATAATATTATAAATAGCTCGAATAGCTATTTTTTGTAATACAAATATAGTACGTATATCTGCAGAATTTCCCCAAAAAAGTATCCCATAAGACATTAAACTATGAAAATAGCTAAAATACACTATTCGGGCCGTTTCAATATCTGTTAATGTTCTTATTTTTTTACTGCAAATGCTGCTGAACTAAGCCTATTTGCTAGTTTCTTAATATGAGGGCCCTATTGTAATTTATTATCAATTGTGATGCCTAAAAAGACAGTGGATTCAACCGGATCCAGTTCAGATCCATTTAGTTATACATTGGAATCGACTAGCCTAACATTGGGCATTGAAAATCAAATACATTTCGTCTTATTACCATTTAAAAGAAGATTGTTAACTGTGAACCAATGTACAACTTTGGATATCGCATTGTTCACTTCGTCATACTTACTTAATTGCATTTTCACTTTAAATATAAGTGAAGTGTCATCCGCGAATAGAACAATATCGTGGGCATCCTTTATGTAATAAGGTAAGTCATTTATATATACAAGAAACAGAAATGGACCAAGAATAGAGCCCTGCGGTACGCCAATGGTAACCGCAGAGCCCGAAGAAGTTTTACCATTTATTTTAACCCTCTGAACTCTATTGTTCAAGTATGAGATCATGACATCAAGAGCTTTGTTCTTGATTCCGTAATAGCGTAATTTACTGATCAAAGTATCATGATGAACACAGTCGAAAGTCTTAGAGAGATCACAGAATACACCTAATGCACCATGCGAGTTCTCCCAGGCTTCAAATACATTTTTTAATAATTCTTTTGTTTATTATGTAAGAATTTGTTAACATTGAAGTGATTTGATATCTGAGTAAGTATTAATTTTTCAAATATTTTACTTAGTGTAGGCAGAACTGAAATAGGGCGAAAATATGCAAGGTCAGAAGTGTCGCCCGATTTAAATAAAGGCACTACTACCTTGCTTTGTTTCAAGTACACCATTCGATATGCAGCAGTTAAATATAATGGCCAAATGTGGTCAATATCAAAAATTATTGATGCAACCGTTCTAACAGAATGTCCCCACAAGTCTTGCGTTCTCTTCGATTTAAAAGCTTTTACCACGTCTTTAGTATCGACAAAGGTAAATTCAAAAGCTTTGTTACATTCGGTTAAAGATTGCTTTAATTTTGATTCAGAAATGATAGGAGATGAGCAAAGAGTTTTGGTTATTTGAATTGGGATTTGTGTGAAAAAATTTTCAAACTCTTTTGCAATTTTTAAATCTTCTTTGACACTACATCCTCCTATAATTTAATTCAAACCCGTCATTAATAGTTTGACATTGATTGGTTTCTGTATATTTTATAATATTCCGCGTGGCCTTGATTTTGTTGTCGGATCTTTTAATAATGTTTTTCAAATACATAGACTTAGCAATAGAACATACTCTTTTAAACAATTTTGAATACACTTTAACATAGTTTTTAAATTCAATGCTATGGTTATACGACTTTTCATAATATAAATCTAATAACCGTTTTCTACTTATTAATATACCGGTTGTTGCCCACTTATTGAAACACACCCGTTTTGCTATATATTTTTTTCTATGTATGAATACTTTATTATGCTCCGTGTCAATTAAATTAAATAACGAATTAAATAATTTATTGGGATTATCATTGTAAGGTAGATTTGGCAGTTTTACTAATATATTATCCTGAAAGTGTTCTAATCGACTAGAACTTATTGGATTGTAAACAATATATTTCTTTTGAGACTTTTCAATTTTCATAGGAAAGATAGCTAATTGAACACAGTGATCAGAATTAAATTCATTTATAACTGAACAGCTAACTGGTGATATATTTGTAAAAATGTTATCTAAGCAAGTAGCACTAGTGGCCGTTACTCTAGTGGGTTCCAAGAATAAATTTTGTAAATTATATGATTTGAACATATTGAGAAATCTACAAGATAAAGAAGATTTTTCCAATACATTAATATTAAAGTCTCTACAAATTACAATATTCTTTTTTGAATTTGAAACCTTAAGTATAACTTCTTTTATTGTTTTTTCAAAATCTTCATACGAAGCACATGGGGGCCTGTATAAACTTAATACAACCAGCTGCTTATACTCAATACAAGCAATCTCAATAACTCGTTCAATAGAAAAATTCACTATGTTCTTACGTTCCCTAAATTTAATATTATTCTTAATAATTATAATACAACCGCCACGAGTGATAGTTTTCCTATTGAATGAGCTACCTACCTGGTGATTAATGAAGCTGAACATGTATTGATGATCTTTATAATAATAATAATAAATCATCTTTATTTCACATAAACCTACAAGAGGCACTTGTGACGGGTCTATATAATAATACTATTCTACTATACTATACTATACTATATATCTACCACCGGATTGGAACGCGGCCGCACACTGAGAAGATCCGGCAAGAAACTCAGCGGGCTTGTCTTTTTTTTTCTTACTTTAAAATATATTTACAATAATTTATGTAATGATACAATATATTTTATGAGAGATTGGCATGAGGAGCAATTAATCCCAAGCAGTCTTATCTGTTAAATATTCAGCAATGTTATAATAACCCTTTTGATTTAATTTACATTTAACACATTTCTTAAATTTATTAATTGGAAGTTCTTTCATATAATTGGGAAGTTTATTGTAGAACTGTATACATAGGCCCATGAAAGAATTGCTTACTCTGTGGAGACGAGACACATGCACAGCAAGATTATTTTTATTCCTAGTATTGACACAGTGTATATCACAATTTCTTTTAAATGAACTTGAATTTCTGTGAACATACATTAAATTTTCAAAGATGTACTGGGATGCTACAGTTAGAATTTTGATTTCTTTGAATTTTTCTCTCAGGGAAACTCTTGGGCCTAGGTTATAAATTGCCCTTATGGCTCTCTTTTGTAAAATAAATATAGTATTGACTTCGGCAGAACTCCCCCAGAGAAGAATTCTATACGACATGATGCTATGAAAATAACTAAAATAAACCATCCTATGGTTAAAATATCCTTTTAACCAGTGTTCAGTAAGACATAACACATCAATATTATTATAGTTTAAATATAACTCCAACTCTAATTCTTAACCCAAAATTCCTTGTATATTTTGGTGTACTAATTTAAGATGAGAACATTTACTAGTTCTATTATAGTTTTCAGAGTTATTTGTAATGTAATGTAATAATTTGGTACATTCTCGTATTGGCAACTATGATTATTTGGAATATTGCAAGAGGTTGACTCTATTGTCTCCAAACTTAATTTAAATGATTGGGAATAACATCTAAAGTTTCTATTAAAATACTACTAGACTGCTCGATAAATGCCAGTTGAGTTAGCCAACGAATTGGCTGGATTAAAAATAAAGTAACATAGCATATTTGCTATTTGTCTCCTATAATACTTTCCAAGATAATAGTTGTCTTTGGTCTGCGAATACTTAATTTTAATGAAGACATTAGAGTCAACAAACTGAATGTTACTACTTCAAGAACACGTGATTTGGAGTTTTATATTACATTTATATCTGATATTATTCTCAGCCTGTGAAAAGCCTTTATTATAGGGGAGAGCAAATAAATAAATCTTCCTATCATTTAGGACAGACAGCTTTACAAAAAAGTTTTTAATAATAAAAGGATTTGCTTTCCCCCTTCTACCAATACAAATAATAAGAATACTATTTGGATCATATGTTTTTGCGAATAGTCTTATTGAGTTTTATATACTTTTTTAGTTTATTTTTGCAATTAAAGTTTACATTATGGTAGTCACTTGCAATTTCACTTTTAATAATAGCTACAATAATACAACTGAAATGAACCGACGTCGATTTTAATAAGTAATTCCTCTTCGTTACACAAAAAAGTATATTCCCAAATTCTTAGGATCCCATCATCAAATCCAGACTTGATGGCAATAAAATCACCTCGGAATTGTACTCTTTCAAACAAAAAATAAGGATATTTAGAAACGATTCTGAAATGACGAAGAAATCAATTAACATATAGTGTATAAAAATATAGTACTCAAACATATATAATTTTTTTCTAACTCGGTTAACAATACTAACAATGTGCAAACCTGATTTTCTCAGTACCATGTTGTGTAAGAGAAGATTTATCTTTTTGGTTTGTTCAGTCACCATATCGGCCATGCAAGCCGCAACAAATATAACAGTAAAAGAGTGAATAATGACAAAAAGTAAATGAACGTATGCTGCGGAAATTGTCTGAAAATAAAGTTTTAATGATAATATCCAAATTACACTGGAATGTAAAATTACAGTGTATGCGTACGTTTTTGTATGGTTTACTTATAAAAATATGCTATACTATATAATACGAAAAAAGCAGTAAGAAGGCTTGTACGTTATACTTATTCATAACTGTTGTGAGAATAAGGATTACTTTTAGATTTCAGAACACATACAAGAAAAAATACTGAGGACTAATAAATGTACTTTCAACCGATCTCTTATTTTGTCGGACATTGTAAGTTTGTACTTATCTAGATTTTAAAACCATATTTAAAAGAAAAAAAAATGGTTGCCTGTAAAGTCGGTTTTACGGGCGAAAATTTTACGTGACAACGTCTTTTTCTCGGTAGAATATTTATTGATATGAATATTATTAAAGAGTGGGAGAGAGACGCAAGGCATTCGCCGCTCCGACGGGCTTCTCTCTCGTTCGGTGACTCATCGTAACGTTACCGGGCGTTACACTTTTTCATGAGTGACTTCGAGCCGCAACCTAATTTAAGACGTTGTCACGTCAAAAAGCAAGACCAATGAGTTTCCCTAAGTGACTGGCTATATTCTGATTCAAGGGCAGATATACACGTTTAAACACATATTAACGCCAAATGGCATGTGATGGCAAATGAATTTGGCAGAGATCTTTGTAGACCTGTATAACTTTTGATTTTGAAACATAAATAAAGCAAACGATTCTAAGCTAAATTGAAGTTTTCTAAAAATCACATTTGAAGTAAAACTGTAAGTAAACTCACAACCCAAAGAAGCAACTAAAATTTTAATTATAGTTATTAATGAAACGAATTCGTTTATAAAAAACATAAAATGTATTGCTTTTATTTTGAAAAAATAAAGTTAAGATTACGAGAAAATATTCTAGTAACGAAAATGGATAATACATACAATTTTTTCGTCTAGTTTGCTCGAATAATTTGTAAAGTAAAACGATTGCCAAGAAAAATATTTGAACTAAATTAAGTAACACTACAAATATTATCCCTCTTAATACCTTTTGTTTAAAATAACCAAGTTCTAAACATAAAAATATTCGCAAGAAAACCAAAAAACAACAGAATGCTTTTTCTTTAATGCTTTTATTAGTCAATTGAATAGAATTGTTAACTTCCGCTATTTGTCCATGTAATGTAGTTAAACTGTAAAAAAACAAACAAAATGTAAACTCCTGTGGATAACATTATTAAAATTTACTGCCTTTAAAAGTCAAACTTAAAAACTATACTTAGCTTCCTCCACGTACGTACGTACTGTTATACCCTGGTCATGTATGGCATAATGCTGACCACCAGACTGCCTCACCAGCAGTCTGCATTCCTATAAGCTGTCCCTTAGCGGAACAGACGGTAGAGAGCGAGAGCCAGTCTACTTCCAACCTCCAATCTAACCGGTCATCTGCCTATGGGTCTATAGCCTCTAAGTTCAAAGTGTTCCAAGTTATTCTTATTGTGTTAAATCATATTTTCGTCAAACTGAAATATAAACTTTTTCATATTAAAATATATATATATATATATTTTAAAACACAATTTCTAGAGAGGCCCATAACATTTTTGGTGGCAGCGGTGGGATAGATCATCCCCAGTGCGCGTAAAACAACCCCTATATTTTAAATCAAACTTTTGTTCAAAAAAAAAACTTTATATGTAAGACCTTTTAAAAAAAAGTTGTGACATTCATAAACAAATCATAGTGTGTGCTTAAATACGGAACTGTTATCCTGTGCTGAAATCATCACCATTATCATTTATCCCCAAGGACTAGTAAGAATCACCGAAATCATAAATATACATCGGAGTCGTCGCCGGTATAATTTTATATAGTTATTATCCTGTGCTGCAATCATCACCGTCATTTTTTATCATCAACAACTAGGACACATCACCAAAACTATATTTAAAGTAATACCGAAGCTATCATCGCCTTAACTGAAACGACGTTCACCCGGAGTCTGCTAGACATAAACATCCGCTGTCTGTGAATGCGAGCTGCGATAAGGTGTTACTTTGTACTGTCTATGTAAGTCTTTTGGTCATTGCAATATCTATATTTAATTTTAATTATTTTGTCAGTGTGAATTTTATATTGTTCTATTAATTTCAACTTTACATTTTTTTTATTATTATTACTGTAAAAGTATAAATATAATGTCGAAATCAGATTTAGCTAAGGTAGCCAAGTCCGAAATGACTTCAGAATTTATGATGGCCCCCGAAACACCCCGCGATTGCAGGAGTCCGACTCCTCGCGGCCAAAAATCTGAACCAACGCATTTAGAGGTGGAACTAAACACGTTGCTTAAATTTATTAAGCCGTATACGGCTTATATAACGGCTATATATAATATAATAATAACATTAAATACTTTTCTTTCAAACTGTAATAACGCCTATGATATGGCAACGGAAGCCCAAAAACCTATCCTTTTTAAATTTATCATGTGCCAGTTAGAGGGCAAGGCGGAAATCGCCTGCTCAATCAAGGAATTTAAAAAATGGCCTCAACTTAAAGAGTTTCTTAAAAACCAATTTGGGGATAGAAAACATTATTCGCATTTGCTAGCCGACCTACAAGAAACGAGGCAGTCTTCCGCTGAAACTGTCACGCAATACTCCTTAAAGGTGGAAAAATGTCTGTCCCAACTACTTACCGAGATATCTCTTTCGGAAACCACACTGAAAGAATTACCCGGACGTATAGCCGCAATGGAGGATTTAGCCCTCCATCATTTTCTGATGGGGCTTAACCCCAGAATTTCAAACATAGTTAGATGTAGGGCACCGAAATCGCTAAATGAAGCAATTAACATCGCAGTCTCGGAAGAACGAATCCAGCAATATATTTATAAACGGTCTACGCCTGCTGAGGCTAGACCAAACCAAACTAGCAGACCTAGGTTTTCACCACGACCACAGTGGCGTAATCCGGACAATAGACAACAGTGGCGAAACTCAGATAATCGGCCTCAGCCAGGCCCATCACACCAAATCGAAACCGCTTTTTGCAGATATTGCAAAACACCTGGACACGATATAAAATACTGTAAAAAACGTGAATATAATAATAGTCGTTTCCAGCAACAGTCCCAAAATCCCCGATCCTCGTTTGAAAGAAATCGCCAAATTCATTACGTAGACGCACAGGAAGAATCCGAAGGCCGAGACGAAGTAGACCATTTAAACGAGTAGCCGTCTCACCTAAGCGCCACGTGAGACGACAAGTTCGCAATGTCGGCGCAAATATAAATGCACGCACACCAGTCAATTCTTACACACAGACTACACGCCAGGGTAACCGGTCCCAAAAAGAAGGTCTATGTTCAGCGCACAAATCGAAATCGGTCGACACGGGTAACCAGCCCCAAGCAAGAGACCACACACACACGTTAAGGGTCACACGACATGGTAACCAGCCCCAAAAAGGAGACCTATGTTCATCACACAACTTTAGACAGGTCCACACGGGTAACCAGCCCCAAACAAGAAATCGTCTACATATACCACAGATCACACAACAGGGTAACCAGCCCCAAAAAGGAGATCTATGTTCAGTGCGCGATTCGATAATGGTCCACACGGGTAAACAGCCCCAAGCAAGTGACCATTGCTCTAATTCCAAAACCACACAACAGGGTAACCAGCCCCTAACCGGAGGCCTATGTTTAGCAGTAGATAAGTGTGTGCACAACTTCAACCGGTCCCAGAGAAATATCCAAGGTCCTCAGCAACTCCAGGAACCTGAAACAAAAACATACGAAATTAACATAAATTTAGAAAAACGATTCTTACCTCATGTGGTCCTAGAATCACAAGCATCCGATGTTCCTCTGTCCCTCCTCGTAGATTCCAGTTCCGCGGTAAGCCTGTTAAAAATGTCAAAGATTAATAAACATATACATTTACATAAAGATAGTATTAAATTAAAAGGATTTGACTCTAATGAAGAAACCACTTCTACTTTAGGACATCTGCAACTAAAATTACACATATCGAAAGAAAAGTACATAAATCACAGATTTCATGTAATCGGTGAAATCGACTTCCCATATGATGGCATAATCGGAAATGACCTTTAAACTAAATTTAATTGTAACATTAACTATACAACCGACACATTAAAAATTAGAAATACTAACGTAAAATTACACTTTTTTGAACCTTATTATATTATTCCTCCTCGTACTGAAACTGTTATAGAATGCTCTGTTCAAAACCCCGAAATCGGTGAAGGTATAATAATAGACCAGCACCTATCAAATTCCCTCCTAGTCTCAAATTGTTACGTCAAAGTAAAGGACAATAACCGAGTCAACATTACTGTTGCTAATATCTCAGAAACGGAAGTCTCTCTAAATTCAAATCTGAAACTTGTTTTATATCCTTTGGCGCAAGACGCAATCTATTGTCCTACCACCGACTCTAAATTTACTACAACCGACAGAACCAATAAAGTACTAGAACTGTTACGAACTTCCCATTTAAATTACGAAGAGACCGACGCATTGATTAATATCTGTTCCCAAAATTCCGACATTTTTCATCTACCCGAGGATCCACTGACTTTTACAAAAGCTCTTGAACATAAAATTAGAACTAAAACAGACACTCCTATCCATACAAAAACCTATCGATTTCCCCAATGCCATAAAAAGAAGTAGAAACACAATTTGAAAAAATGTTAAAAGATAATATTATAGAACCTTCCAACTCACCATGGAGCTCCCCTATTTGGGTAGTTCCCAAGAAGCTTGACTCTCAGGGTCAACGAAAGTGGAGAATAGTCATAGATTACAGGAAACTGAATGATATTACAATCGGAGAGACCTATCCCTTTCCTCAAATTACAGAGGTACTTAATCCACTAGGGCACAGTAAATATTTCTCTACGCTTGATCTAACGCCGCCCAGGCAGACATTTCCAATTCAATCGAATGCCATTTGGCCTAAAAAATGCCCCCGCCACTTTCCAGAAATTAATGAACACCTGCCTCTCAGACCTTCAGGGCTCTAGATGCTTCGTCTATCTTGATGACATAGTGATCTAGAGCCACGATTTACCAGCCCATATCAATAACCTAAGAGCAGTCTTTGATAGACTTCAAAGCTTCAACCTACAACTCCAAC
>NJDD01004781.1:29210-45404 GCA_002245505.1 Calephelis nemesis | reverse complement strand
AAAGACATTCCGCCCTTATATCCACGGGCATCGTTTCAATATAATCACAGATCACAAACCTTTACATTGGCTTTTTAACTGTAAAGACCCCGGATCCCGATTAGTCCGTTGGCGTCTCAAATTAGAGGAGTTTGATTATGAAATTCAATACAAAAAGGGCAAAATCAATGCTAACGCCGATGCACTCTCAAGATTCCCAGTAAATCCTATACGTCCTAAACTCCTAACACCGATCCTACCAATACCAGCGACGAATATAATCGCGACAGAGACCTAATGGACTTATTAATTTCTCCACCATCCTTCCGTGAAGACGAAATCAGTCTGGATTCGATTGATCCCCTAGACAACCTGTCACCTAACCCAAACGATCTTCTTCCCGAAAGTAACGATATTGATCGCGAAATTATGCCATCCACTAACGAAGAATTACCCGACCTTATCACACTTGGCGATCTAGATCTTCACCTACAGATTGAAGACCAAAATCCAACTAACTCACCTGACATGACTAATTCACCCGATCAGAACGAGACCGTCTTACCTGAATTTACGACACAAGAACCCAAACCTGAAAACGAAATGAACTTACCTGATAGCGCGCCACAGCCAGATGCTGTTATAAAACCCTCATCTGAGAAATCACCTTCTCCTGTAACAGAAAACATACAAAACTTACCTTCCGGAAACCATCGCGATGACTATTCCAAATTTATAAAATCAATGACAGACAAAAAAGAAAATTTTAATACGAGCATTCAAGAACATGACTCTAGTTTAACGAAAAGTCACTGCAATACGATTTTAATTCCAACATCTATCGATTTGGACGAATCGAATCCCTACGTCCAAGAAATAGTCAGTAACTTAGAAGATAATACGGATCTCCTTAATACTGAAAGGGATTTACACTCCTTTTATAAAATCAACTTAAAAAACAAAAGTTACTACTTGCTTTATACCAAGGTTCATTACTTCGACACAGCATCTTATCCTGAAATTTTCGATACCCTAAAAAACATCAAAAACGAATTAATTAAATTACAAGGCATCAACGAAATTAGCATCTCAGATTTCAGAAACCCCTTTGAAAAATATTCCTACATCAAAATCTATAATATGATTACTTAACTCTTTCACAACACGAAAATTAAGGTTAACATCCATCATAACACCATAATCTACCCATCTCCTTCCGAGATTAAGAAAATTTTATTCGATAACCATAATATTCCTATAGCTGGTCACTTAGGTTCAGCACGAATGTATAGCCGGATAAGTGATATGTACTACTGGAAGGGCATGCGCGGTGACATAGAATCTTACGTTAGTCAATGTAAATTGTGCCAAGAGAATAAAGCACTCAGGAAAATAAATCGCGCGCCTATGCAAATAACAAGTACGTCAACTAAACCTTGTGAACGTATAGCTCTAGACATTGTAGGTCCGCTTCCGGAATCCGGTCCTGGCAACCTAAAATATATACTCACCTTCCAAGATGACCTCACCAAATTTTCCGCAGCTTATCCTATTAGAAGCACCTTGGCAGAAGAAACTAGTGAATGCTTGCTACACTTCATTTCACTATTTGGAATCCCAAAAACCATCCTCACAGATCAGGGTACTAATTTTACATCAGAAATGTTTAAGAAAACTTGTGAATTTCTACGCATAAAACAGTTATGGTCCTCTCCGTACCATCCCCAAACACAGGGGGCGCTGTAAAGGAGTCACAGTACATTGAAGGAATACCTGAAATCTTTTGTCAACGAGGAACAAAATAACTGGCCTCGATATGTCTACACGGCCATGCTAACGTATAACACCACTGTTCACTCTACCACACATTACACACCATACGAATTAATGTATGGACACAAACCATTCATTCCCAATTCCATCTTTGACGTCTCTCCCGGGACAACATACCCAGAATATGTTAGAATGCTCCAAAACCGTCTACAATATTCGAGAGAAAAAGCCCTAGAGGCAATTAGAAAATCCAAGGTAAATTCCAAAACGTACTATGATTCTCATACTCGCTCTGTTACCTATAAAGTAGGAGAACCTTAACTTAAAAATCACCTGAGACTCCGTAAAGCGCTGTCTCCAATCTGGAATCTGGAATCTGAAATCTGGAATCTGGAATCTTACAAGATTATTAAGGTCCATGGTAATCACACACTCACTCTCCTAATTAATAGGCGCCATGCTCGACATCACTTTGACCAGGTAAAACGTGCTGATATCCCGAACAACCTGTAAAAGAAAATGATTACGACATTATTAAATAATTATAACAAAATAAATTAATTAAGTAATATAATAAAAAATACTTACCATATTTTTAATTAAGATAAATAACCTTATTTAAATCGTTTTACAACTCATATTATCCTTGTTTATCCTTTATACACTATTTTATAGCCATTAGTATTATTATATTTTTTTCTTACCTTTGTACTTAGAATATATTCATTGCGATTTACAAATTAATATACATCCTTTATACATTTGCTACTTATCGTAAAGTTGGAATATTATCTATCATTTCCAGTATTCAAATATGGGCTCGAGGCGAACGAAATTTTATTCAACATATCACGACCAGTCCAGGCCTCTACTTTGACTACCTTGGCAAATTAAAAATCAACAACGGGCAATTGGATTGTCCAAATGTCATTAGATATTTCCCACTTTCGAAGCCATGTGTGATGAAATGGGAGTAATTAAGAAATCCGAATGCCAAGGCATATTGAAACCTATGGTAGCTAGACACAGAGACCTATATAAGGAATTCAATTCCATTTCCCACCTTCTGGATACTCGAAGCAAGAGAGCCTGGGTAGCCGGAGTAGGTACTATTATGAAACACATTTTCGGTACTTTGAGTGAGGACGACGGCATTAAATACGATGAAGCTATTACGGATCTGCAAAATAATGTTAAGAAATCAGCTTCATTAATAAAAGAAAATATATTAATAACTAACTCTGTGATTTCATCTTTCAACAAAACCATTTATGATATTAAGGTTAATGAAGCTAATTTAAACGAAGCTATCGACAAACTCTCACGTCTATCTCAAGACGTGTTTAATAATACTCGCGATTTAGAATATCAATCTCATTTTAACGTAATTAATCATAGCCTTGAAAACGCGATCTTAACTCTCTTACTCCAATTAAACGACATAATCGATGCAATTCTTTTAAGCAGTCAAAACATTTTACACCCTGCTGTAGTCACGCCACAACAGCTACAAAAAGAGCTTATCGATGGCTCAAGATATCTGTCTAGTAACCTAGAACTACCTATTACTTTAGATATAAGTTCTATTCACTTTATGTTAAATATTTCGCAAATTGTTGGTTACTATATCAATAATAAAATTATATTTGTTGTTCGCGTCCCTCTTGTGTCTGTAACCGAATTTTCTCTGTTTCATGTTATGTCGCTACCTAAGTTTATTCTGTTAATCCTAAGTTATTTAGTATGATAATAGCTAGCTATAAGTACATAGCAATGACCAAAAACAAAACACAGTACTGCAACCTCGAAGACTTGAATCAGTGCTAACAAGTGTATCAAGAAAATTTTATATGTGAAGTGCCGAGTGTATACGCGAGCGATGCAAAAGCATCATGCGAAAGTGACCTAATAACTAAAGTCATAAATGAACTTCCATTAACCTGTAAAACAAACATTCTAAATGAAAGTCTAAATATCTTTAAGGCTATAAGAAATAGTAAATGGATATATGTAAAAAAAGTCAACCAACAAAATTGTCGATCGACTGTATGGATTCGTCTCTGCAGGAAACTATCTTATTAGGTACTGGAGTACTTCAAATACCTCCAGGCTGCACTGGCTATTGCAAAAGTACTACGTTCATTTCTAAATCCTATTCCAATAATGTCACTATTCCTTCTATAAATTCAGACTTTAATTTAATCAAAGATAGCTGTTGCAATTTCGCGGCTGCAGAGAAAATAGATAATGTGTTTTTTTGTTACCTTACAAAATATTGACTTAGATAACTTAAAATCATATCATAGCTCTTTATTAGAAGAATTAAATATTTCTAAAGAATTAACAGATAGTCCACACATTGTAAAATATGGCACACATTACTCTATAATAACCGTTCTTATTATTACAATTATTTCAATTTATTTTATGTATAAATGTTATAAATGTAAAAGACCTAGCGGCAGATTTCGAATTAGTGTCCCAGTCTTAAGGTCGCAAATCAAGGATAATGTACAAGACCATGACCAACAGACAGACCAGCAAGACTCTTCGGCAGAAGAAATACCCTTGCCAAAATTAAGAATTAATATTTAAATCCGGAACTTCTCATTTAACTAGGAAGTTCCTTCTTAAGGGGGGAGGTGTTATACCCTGGTCATGTATGGCATAATGCTGACTACCAGACTGCCTCACCAGCAGTCTGCATTCCTATAAGCTGTCCCTTAGCGGAACAGACGGTAGAGAGCCAGTCTACTTCCAACCTCCAATCTAACCGGTCATCTGCCTATGGGTCTATAGCCTCTAAGTTCAAAGTGTTCCAAGTTATTCTTATTGTATTAAATCATATTCTCGTCAAACTGAAATATAAACTTTTTCATATTAAAATATATATATATATTTTTTAAAACACAATTCCTAGAGAGGCCCATAACAGTACGTAGTACCTCTTTATAATACAACAACTTCACAATAAACACCTCGGTTTAGAAGACACTGGTTTTGCGTTTCGCAAATACGTGTATAAAATAGGTATCAATTCTTAGATACTTAAAATGATTTTTTTCTGCCGATAATTTTCTAAATAATGACGAGGACGTTAAGAATGTTTTTCTCTAAATGTTTCGACAGTTCCAGCGTTTTGAATGCAGCTTTGTCTAAAGTTTTTTTGCCAATTCTATTGTTTGAACTCAAAAACCATTAGAATGTTGCAAATTATCATGAAAACATTACATTCGTTTATCCCTTAAATTGCTTTAATGACTAAAACTAACTTGTATCGAGCACATCTTCTAATGATGTACAACTACTTTTGTTGTATTTGGATACCAACGGCCTTACAAATTAAAAAAAAGACGTGTGGCACTCGGAGACTACCACGGTAAAGCTATTGCATAATTGCATAATAAGGCATGAGCTACCAGGTTGCAGAGCGAAGAGGGGGACTACTAGTCCACCTAGTAACGCCGATACACCCAATGCCACCTAGTGTCGATTTGCTGAACTATAGAGACAAGTGTGATCAAAAAGTCGTTAAAATTTCTGCTATTCATCGATAGATGAAAAAACTAAACAGTATCACCGCTGTGCCTGTCGGAGTGGTTATTTTCGTTACGAAATTTCTGGATTCGGTCTCCACGCTCAAGGCCCGTGGTAGAAGCCTTGCAATAGCTTAATAAATTACTCTTCATACGGTTACGAGTATACTAGGAATAGTTATACTTAGAATAAATCAAGAACAGTCAAAGTATATTTTCTGAAAACAAACTTTGCGTAACTTTGTCAAAACTATAGCATCTTAATGCATAGGTGCACCGAACGAACATATCGCAAATCACAATTTTTGAAGAACTTCTTCTTTGAAATTTGAAAGAGAGATGCCACTTTGTTTCAGTTTGACATTGCAATAACATTTCAATCGCTTCTATGGTCTGGCGATCCGGCGTTGGACTTAAATTCCTGAGATCTCTATTTCGATCCCTGGTTGGTCAACAAAAATAGTAGAACATGTTTTTTTTTTAAATTTTCTTTTGAAAAAAAATGCACGGGGTTGTCACTTATCACATTTTGGGACTTAGTCCGACTAGTCATGGGTGCCCTACGTTATTTTTACGTTAATACTTAATTCGTGGACTTGAACTGATCAGCGGCTAAAGTCAAATTACATATAATACCACCAAATGTGAATAATTTTAATCAATGTGTGCAAGAAATGTAATAATTATGAAAAAACTGCAATATACTTGTAACAATATGTAATATGTAATGTATATAATATAATTTTTGTAACCAACTGCATTTTATAAATAATTAAATATTTCTTGTCTTCTTTTAATTTTTTCGTAGGTTACATAGTTTTTATAAAATATCAAATTGACAGATCCTACAATATCAAATGCTACCGTTGAGGGAGTCCATTAGCATAAAATTTTACTTACGTTTTTCTTCTTACTAGTTGCCTGGCAATGTGCTTTTTGTAAGATTGTTTTTGCAAATCAATTGAATAGACTGTATCACACATTATTTCCTAACAGTAACCTTTTTTATTAAATAATAAAAGATTCTAGCAGTTGTAGCTATATAGGTACATACTTCGACTGTAAAGCAATGCGTGTTACATATTCGCTACAGTATAATATTACTGTTATTACCAGTATAATTAACCATTGTTAACATTGTTAAAAATAACAAACCATTCTTTACTTTGTGAGATCCAAAACTGAAATGAATCCTATTTTCGAGGCAAAATAAAAAATACCTTAGACAGTGGCCTCCAAATAAAACATAAAACTATAGTAACGGAGTCCCAGAGGTCATTTGTGGAGACATCTTGTGCCATTGTTAAACACTCCAATTATGTGTGAAATGTCTATATAGATTTACCGTTATGATGGTTTTATGTGATCTTAAGTAATTCAGTCGGGTTTGGGTTCGTAAGTAATACGGTTCGGCCACATATTTATTAATTTAAAGAAACGCAAAACATTAAGCAAATCCAAAAATGTAAACGAACTGAAAATGTAAACGAACTTGTATGAAGTGTACTTATAACCGAAAACCAAGTATACTATAAGCAAATCTAAAGAAATATTTGTATGGTAAGAAGATTTTGTTGGGTTCTTATCAAAACTTTTTAAATAATTACATTAATTACACTTAATAATAATATAACATAACTAGTTACAAGATAACTTTACCCAAATCAAGCATTGTAGCATGCCCAAGTCTTTTATAAACCTATGAATAATTAGCCTCGAGGCTTTGAGTATATGGACATGAAATACGTACGAAAAAAGCTTACCATTATGATATTGGTTTTATGTAACATTTTAAAGAAGCTGCAGCGATTCCGAAATCCGGTTTATTTACGTTCTCCGTAAATATGACCCAGTATCTCAGGGCAGCACTCAAGTGAGATTGCTTCCTACCCATCACCGTAAAAATATTCGTCTTTTGTGTCTTTTTTGACATCGTCTTTAACCCCAATGCTACAAAATTTTAAAAAGAGGGTTTCCATTACCAGGATCTCTTTTTGTTCCTGCTTGTAGTTGCTTCACAACACTATACCACCATTGGTCGTGTCAGTAATGACTCATTCAACCATTGCTCACCTTTTATGCCTAACTTGTACCTGGCACGAAGGCAGATGGTTACTACTCAGGAAACTCAGACCAACACGCAAGAAAATTTACTAAAAGTATTCTGGGCCTTCCACTCAATGAACTTAGCGTGAAGATAATATGTATGTTAATGTGTGTGCGTCTGTATGTAACAAATCAATAACATTTCAATTTGAGGTCACGGTCTTGCATAGTTTGTTGTTAATCCGGTCTCAGTATTAGCCTTCAATTTAATTTCAGGTAAAACAAAGTATGGCTAATGTAAATAATGAACAATACTGATTACATGCGTTATATCATTATATAAGTGGTTGTTACGGACGGACGGGTACTAGAGCGGTTTTAATAAAATAATACCAGAAACTTTTTGTTTAAAATCATGACTGAAGAAATTAATACGATTGATTTGCGAAAAAAGCGGCGGCTTACCTCGAATTCGGCTGTTCAAAATAAGTAAATATTATTTTATGAGTTATTGATCTTTTGCTCCTAGCAAACCATATATAAAAGTCGCCACCTAAAATTTAATTCTAGTAGCACTTTTCTATCCTTGCGATGCTTTTAGTGGTACGTAACGTGCGTAACGTGTTCGTATGAAAAGTTTAACGAATATAGAGGAAGCCAGCCAAGTCTGAAAGGATCAGGGCATTTGATACTCGCCTACATGCCCAAAAGGATGGTGCAGTAGTTTAATTCCTCCATGTTATCACAGTTACAGTTAGTTATGGCAACAATTTGGAGCGTCCGATGGTGACAGGGAAGGTGGAGGGGAAAAGACCTAGAGGACGAAGTCCCAATCGGTGGTCGGACCAAATCTCCAAACAGCTGGAGATGCCCGTCAGCGCTGCACTCCACCAAGCGACGGAACGCAACCGATGGAAGCAGCTGGTAGACAGGGTCAAAAGGAGTCACGATCCTCAGCAGTGAGGGAATCGACTGGAGAGAGAGAGATCACAGTTACAATAAATAAACGATTTTTGATTGTGATAAAGTTATTTTAAGAGGATCGTAATGTTTAAAGTTATTGGTGGCATTTTGTATTTTTTTTACAGGTTGACGAGAGTGAAGCCATCTTTTGGACATTACAAGCAACTGGCAAAAGTTAATTCATCTGTCCATCCAACCCATAGAAGCGATGGACCGAAAACATTTTACCTTTTTTTTGCATGTTTGAGGCTATTTTTTTGTTTAGAATTTGGTTATGTCAAATATAGAGTCTTTAAATTCATAAACATTTTTAAGATTTTTAATTTTTTTCAGATCTTGTGGTTAGTATTTTTTCTACTTGAGGGTTTATTTAAAGGTACAATACAAAATGGCTTTTTAGTTTCAAAATTACTTCCAGTTTCTAATTACTGTGTTTTTATGTTTATTTTACTTTTTCAAAACAAACAAAATACATTTTATGCTTTCTATAAGCGCATTCATTCAATTGATAACTATTTGCGTCTCGATTTTAAAATGGATTTGAAAATACTGTTTTATTTCATTACTGTTTTATTTGGTCAACTTGCTTTTGAAATTGTTTCCCTTAGTACGTTAAAAAATATTAAGATGAATGTTGATATTTTTACTGCATACATAACCATCTTCGCCTTTAGATTTCCAGTTTGTGTGTACCTAATCCTTTTATGTTTGGTGTATATTCGTTTAAAAAGGCTTACTTTGATGACCCAAAACAACGAATGTAGTATAGAAGAGTCTCAATTTTGTTACAAACTTATGGTTGACGCTTTTGAGAAGTGTAAAAATGTTTTCCAAAAACTTGTAAGTATTAATATTACTTATTCAAATTTTTGTACTGTTATTATTTTATTACAAATTGTTACTTATTTTTAAAAATAAGTACTTTACTTTTCTTAACTAAGTTTATGGTGAAATAACCACTTGATAGGAAGCGGTTAAGTGATCAACGTTGGAAGTGCTGTTAGAACCATAATATGTCTGTTCCAGTTTTCGTTTCATTTTGTGTATTCATTATATACGGGTAATGCTTTGTCGATCATCATCATCTTCACGATGATGAACAAAGAAGGTTAGTTGAGGGTCGCAAGTAATATTTTTCTGCATTGATTTCGAGTCCAAAGCAGTAAGACGGAATTCTGAATGTTAAATCAGTTTCAAAGCAGGAAGCAGGAAGTGAAATAGTAGATGTGTCAACTTTAGAAATTTTAAAAAAAAATTGCTTAAAATAAAAATATTTAATCAATACCCTCAGACCAAAAAAAGTATACACACAGTAATGCGCCCTCTAAAGTAAAGCGAGTAATATGAATTAATCAGTTGGCAACATATTAGTCAGTCGTGAACATTCATTATCTGCTTTTTTCAACTTAGAACTTGATTTTTATTCAAATTTTAATTTGAGGATTCTTGCTCCTGATGGCATAATAACCGTAGATATTGTTTCGAGAAAACGTGGCTGTAACAGACAGACATGACGAATCTACAAGGTACCGTTTACTTGCTTTTGGCTACGGATTCCAAAAAGGATGATACAAATTGTAATCCGATTCTATGAAACCTTATATGCAGTGTCACGTACAAAAGTATACACGTTGGATCAACTGCTTCCGTGTTTTGGCGGAAAACACTACTTGGGTAGTGCCCATCACCAAGTAATATACATTCCAATTCCAAAACATGTGGTGATTTCAACTTCAACACTTGCAACCCTTTCCTTTTTTTTTGAGAAAAAGTCATAGTCACCCCTCGCGTGCCTAAAGCACACAGCAAAAAGTTGTCTTAATTTTTTCATTCGCTGTATGTGACGGCCCCGTCTATATTTTTCATTGGTTTGGATCAATACAAGGCGAACAAGGAAAAACTAAACTCTATAGCGGTTACTCAATTTTTAAGAGAGAATACTGAGTTCAAAAGTTATATTGCCATAGACAAACACGTCAAATTTATAACATCCCCCTTTTTTAGTAAGGGGCTAAAAATTAGGATTCATCGATAGTAATTGTAAATAAGCATAATATGCTGGAAAATCTTAAATGCCAAAGAGATAAGTAATAGAAACATACTTTTGCCAGATCATAAACCGTATTATCAATAAAGTTAATAAAGTTAAATAAGTATAAAGTTAAGTTGATGTTTTAGTCTATATAACAAAGTACCTAATAAAGATTGTTATACCTGGTGGGACCTTGGAGTACTTTAGTCTGCGTTCAATAATAAGATAGCATAATATTATGTTTTGTATAACATGTACCTACTCCGCCGTCCGCGATTTTACTGTTTCAAAAAAGTATAGAATAAGCAAATTCAAGATACTTATGTTTGTATGTTTTTAGTATCTGATTGCGGTATTTTTTAAAGTAATAAATGCGATGCTTACAGTTTCAAATTCAATTCGTCTGTTGTCATATTCGGTAAGTTAAGTTCAGTTAGCTTAATTGGTTTAATGTGGTTTTCCTCAAATTAAATTTTTGGATTAAAGCTTATACTTGCTAAGTCCATTTTTTTCATGATGCCATTTACACATCACACATATTTCTGTTATCAGCCAGTTTAAACTCTAAATCGTCTTTAGTATCATAATATGTAAAACTTAATACAAATAGCAATTTTCATAACAATGACCAATGAACTAGCATAATTTTTTTTAAATAACTGTCTTCTATAAGTAGAGTGCTCGCCAGATAACTCCACGCAGGAAAAAAATTGGGACTATTAAAATATTCGACGAAAGTTATCAGATAAACGGCAATTGCCATGAAAGCTCGGTATCTTTGGAAAACATGGTCTACAGTAATTGATTGCTTCTGTGTTATTCACCAAAGCATAATGAACTGTAATTTTACTCTGATGTACATTCGTTAATCATAAAACACCAGTTTATTTGCGAATCATGCATGAAACCAACGCTATATTGTCTAAGATCTGAACCTAAATCGACTTGCATGGAGCTGATAATAAGATGAAATATATTTTGCGACAAATGTATGTTAGAAAATATGTTTAGTATTGGGTGCATAGGAAAATAACGGAGAAAATATTTTTGTACTTAAAAATAACCACAAAATGTTGCGATATTAAGTTAAGTAATAAGAACATTTTATTCGGACCTAAAATATAAGACCTAATAAATGTCCAAAAATTGCATTGCCTGTTATTTACTAAGGTTGTCAGGTACAAACAGGAATGTCGTTGCCATTTACTTTCACTTCGGATTGGATAATTGAAAAAAGACATATCAAAGTCTGGCTTGGAGCTAGATTAAACTTAATACCGTTTTTAATCACCTAGATATTTGTTTTAAACCATAATATTTATTGTAACACATTTTCTTTATCTTCTTAAGTTCATGTACTAGTCTTAGGTGGCGAGGCGTGTTTGTGCTGCCCCCACGGTTAAATATCTTTTTTCAAACTATTCCAATAGCATACGCACGGTTTTATTCAACTTGTTTTAAAACAGAAGTGCTAATCGCCCATTTATTAATAAGTTTTTTCTACAGATAAGTGACGCAACTATCGTTCAGATAATTTTAATCGTGACGGACAACATCGCTATAATATTTGCTCCAGTTTGCATAGCAACTTTGGTGACTCGACAAGCCAAAAAATTAAAATTCGTTTTACACAACATGATGCTGAAAAAAGAAGGTTAGTTCGTTGTTAATAGTCCGATATAATATTATCCTACCACCTCCTGATTATTTTCTTTCGATGTATTTGGCGGTATTTGTAGCACATACGCCTTTGTATTACATGACATTTTGTTTTTTGTTACTCTCCCTTCTTCTTCTACTGTTCTTTCTTCTACTGTTCTTTCTGGGACTAAATGATACACAACTAGTCTTTTGCGTCGGGCTGCAATATTCATAAGATATTTTCGCAATCTTTTCCAGGCTTAAAACTGGGGACTTTTCGAATGCCAGGAGTGCGCAAATCCGCGAAATACCGCAAAATCCTTCCTTCTGATAAAAAGGTGTTCGTAGTAAATGCCCCCGATTTCTGTCCCAACTGTCCCGTCCAACATTTCTTTTCGGACAAAAGCACACGAGTTAAGTCTACCCTCCGTTACTCAGTACATCCAATGGTCAAAATGATTTCCTCACTCATCTAGCACACACTTATAACGATAAATTCTACATTAACACTAATTCTACCATGTTTAAATGAAACAAAAACAAAAGATATCAAACGTTTTGGACATGTAAGATTAGTCCGGAAACGTCCAATTACCTATGACTTTTTTGTCATCGTTGTTTAGGGAATAGAAAAAAATTGTTTAGAAATGTCATTTAGAGACTGATTTGACAATACTTAATGTCTCTGTAATAACTTACGTTGTCTCTTTTATTACTTTCTTTGGAATAAGGTAGCGTTAACTTAAAATTAGTTTAGTGCGTAGCAAATTTACCATCAACATTGACTTATGCGTTAGCACTAAATACATTTTTAAACATAAAATTATTCACTACATCTTGTTCAAACCAAAGTAACTACCTAGCTGTCGACATTTTTCTATGACTATACACCTTTTTTTTATCTTAAATTTCCATCAGTTTTTTTAGGGTTTTGTTTTCCGAAACAATAAAAATTGTACTATTTAAACTTGGAAAGGAAATGTATTCTGTGCACCGCATTAAGATTTTCACACAAAAATAGTACAATTAGAACAAATTTTGATATATTTTTTGTTTCATTAAATCCATAAATGGGGTCATAATTGATGGGTCTTCAAAAATGATGTTGAGGTTTTTTTTTTTTCAAAATTAATTTCTTTGCGCGAGATACACTTCCAAACTGGTAAATGTGTCCCCCTGTAACTTCTAAAATAAGAGAACTATGAAACTAAAAAATATATTATATGATACCACGTAAACCTCTACTTATAGGTACTGAAACACCAACACCACCAATCTGACAATAGATGCCGCATTATCATAAGCCTTTTGCTAAAATGTTTTTGATATATTTCTAAGTTAATTGCGATTTGCGAAAGACTCACTGCGACAGTGATACTTACGTGTTTGCCTACTTTTTCAATCCTAAAAGTGGAATTCTTGAACTCAGTGTAGTTATTAAGTTGAAAACTAACTATAGGAACTATCAGACGTAAGCCACGGACGTGACCGTGAGCGTTCGAACGTCCGAAAGATATCTGGTGCGCTGGAAGTAATACATTTAACTACACACCAGCAGTTGTTTTGCCTTCACCTTGGCTTCTTGTGCCCACCACTCAATCCACCGCTTTGCAATATGTCACAAATCGTAAACCGCAATCACTATTACTGTAACCGAAAGAACTTTTTTATTTTGTAACATGCTTCTACGGAATACTTGAGCACTTGGCCGCTTTTATTTAATTATTTTTCTATTGTCCCCATTGCCTTAGAATATCTTAGTTTGCATTGAGAAACTTAGTTCATCGTTCAAGTTGTAGTTGCAGTTGCCCTTACAGTTGCAAATTTGATTGTAATTCTACATACTTTATATCCTATCAGTCACTACTGTGTTACCCTAAGTTAATACTTTACGCCCATAAATAGTTTAATGATTTTGAACGTTTAAATTTAAGATTTTGACTTGATCGTTTTTTTACACAACGTTTAAAAATGTAATCCGTCTTTTTATTAACATGGCGTTATAAGATAAAACAGTGCGTAGTAAACAGAGTAAAGAGTAGTAAACAGAGATGTTACATAAGCATTATGGCAAATTTTAACAGGAAGTCATTAATTGAGCTTCGATAAAAATTTTGACACATGATTAAATTTACTTAGTGACTTTGAATCTATTACAGACATTTTGTGGATGTTCAGCTTTATAAATAATTTTGTTTTTATTACAGATGATGCAGCACACATAAAAAAATTCATCAAATACTTAGAGGAACGAAAATTTATCCTTCATATTTGTTATGTGGTTCCTTTAGATTTTAATATGTTTCTCTCTTTGATAGACTGGTTTATCAAATACTTGATTATATTAATAGAATACACTCGATAACGAGATTTATATTTTCTGTGTAGTGTAGTAAAGTATATTACTCATTTATTATATTTTGTTATGATATTACCACCTGGCACCAAAAAGAAAATTGTGAAATCACCACTATTTTTTTCGCATTTAATTTAGTAATTGGCTGACTTTGTTAAATGGAAATAAAATAAATATAATGTGTGTTCAAAAAACTTTCGAACAAAAAACGTGTACCATTTAACCTTAACAAGATATAATTTTGCGTTTTCTTTGCTAAAAAGACTCGATCGAATGATATTCAGTTCCGTGGTCATCTTGAAGAGTGTGCTTAGTAAAGCGAAAGAGTAATTCGTTTGCACCTTTATAAAACGCTATTTCATCCACTGAGAGAGTATCATTGTTCTGATCTCTGGACGAAGACAACCCAGTACTAGCTCCTTCCTCTTGACTGTATCCAACGTAAAACACTCCAAATCGTAGATAACCGAGCTCTTTCTCATCTGCGTAGATAGGTTGCTTTACGCAGTGTTTTCTAGCACATTTAGCTGAAAGAAAATGAAAACCTCTGAGGAAATGTTTCACGTCCGGGCATCCCGTCAGAGCCTAAAGTTTTATGCCCACCACCTGATATGTGTCAATCCTCTATCATGAGATTCCGAAGGCATTTCTTACCTTAATAGAACCGATTAGAAACGCGGTAGGTTTTGTAAGTGAATGCGACTTAGGACCCTTAAAAAAAGAACGAACACAATCCTTAAAAGTCCGCAAAGCACAGCGAGAGACACATTTGGTGTTGCATATGTCAATCGGCGGCGGCGATCACTTGCAATAAATTTGCCTTTTCTTTTATAAACTAAATATAGCTAAGACTCAAATTTATTTTTCAAGTGAGAAAGTAGATATAATTTCTGGTGCTTGTATTTAGGTTCTTCTAGTAATTTAAATATCCCTGGGGAAATAACACAAATTGATTCAAACATAAAAGTAAGGAAATTAAAATAAATCTCACAAAAACGAAATTAGTTGAATTTCAAGAATACTATAGAGAAACTAAAAAAGTACCTGCAGTTTTTTAAATAATATTCACATACATACATAAATATACAAACACAACATTTTCATACAAACACGCCGGTTTCGGAGACTTGGTGTCAAGAGTCGGATAATATCCGATTGATCTGATCGTGAAATGTCAGCCTTGGTCTCCCCGGGTACCTACATCCATCCTCATTCGCATTGCAAATCTGCTTTGTCAATCTTTCATCTGTCATCTTTTCTACTTGACCGAACCAGCGGAGCATGCCCTTTCGCATTTTAACATCAGCACTTTCTTTTGATCCCACTTTTACCTGGATCTCACTGTTACGAATGTGGTCAGCGAGTGTTACACCACAGATTTTAGTGCTCTCATTTCGAACGCATTTATCCTTCTTTCATGCTTTTTCTGACAGACCCAACTTTCGCTCCCATACAATAACGTTGGGATAAGCACAGAATTATGCAAAGCGAGTCTAACTTTTTGACTCAAAACCTCGCTTTGGATTAGCTTACCCAACGCCCCATTCACACTATTTCCTGCACTCACTCTGCTCTCTACTTCCGCGGTGTACCTTCCATCCCTGCTAAAAGCACAACCAAGATGTACAATTTTATTCACTTGTTCCAGCACTACATCATCAACCAAAACTCTTACATCCTTTCTGGCTACGTCTCTTTTAAACACCATTATTTTGGTTTTCATCGCATTCAAATGTAAGCCCCTTTCTTACTAATAATAATAAATTATCTTTATTTCACATAAACCTACAAGAGGCACTTGTGACGGGTCTATATAATAATAAATCTACCACTGGATCGGAACGCGGCCGCACACTGAGAAGATCCGG
>NJDD01004778.1:51556-62324 GCA_002245505.1 Calephelis nemesis | reverse complement strand
AGATGCAGTACCTTCCGAGGCGAGGAGTGCGGGAAGTGCGGACGATCACTCGGAAGTTGACTGCTCCCAACGAAGATGCAGTTATTGTCACCTGGTTTTGCATCTAAAGTGTTGGTACAGCTTTCATAATAAATAAGTTTTAATTTTGTAACTAAGTTTTGATACGAAAACACAAATGTCTTATTTCAACCGTAACAACAAAAAGATGGTGTGTTCTGATTTTTAATAACACAACGCCCAGTGTCACCTGTAGGTGACCCTCCCTATAAAAATAACAAATTCTATTATTAAACTCGTATATTTCTTTTAATTTTTAGATGATCTATTAATTGTTGTTTTTTATAAAAAATAAGACAGCGAACGTGCACCCGGCTTTCCCGGTGGGAATAGATATTCGTGACCTATAGACGCTACAGATACCTATTAAAGATGTTTGGTTGTCCTGAGGTCAGGATGTTAGGCCAGTTTAGGAACATCAACCTTCGTCACCGCAAGTCTGTGTATACCCAACCGGGTAGGTTGCTGTGCGGCACTCTTTAGCTCACCTCATACGAGCTGCAGGGTAGGATGGCACGGTTTTACTTCAGTTTTTTCTGATTATAATCTATGTTATTTGTTAAGCAGACTGAACGAGCCCTGAATGCCTCGCCATAGGTTTGTATTTTTTCTTTATAACAAAAGCCAGGACTCAGAAAACATTGCGTTTGTCGAATGCCCGATAAGCTTACTAAAATGTTTACTTGTCATATTAATACAACGTTTTATTTGTATCTTATAATGTTTTTGTTACATAAAATATTCATAATGATCAGACAATTAGAATCAAAGTAAAACTTTACACAAATGGTATGTACTAGTACGCGTCGACATTTTTACAAACTACCACCGGATCGGGATTGCGACCACACCCTGAGAAAATTAACGGGCACATATTTTTTTAATTAATTATGATATTATTTTACAAAACATTATCAGATACAAAACAAAGTATACAAGTACACAAATTGCAGTTACATACGTACGATTGAAACGTATATAATACGTACGTATATTCTCTATTCCTATTTTATTGAGAAGACATTTATGTGGTACCAAACTATTTTTTAAACTTATTTTAGGTCTTTTTGGCATACATTAGATTCTCGACAATAGAATAGATCGAGAATTCACGGTTATAAAATTCACTTCTCTGGATTTTTCTCTGAGGGAATCCCTTACTTTAAAGTGTTGAATTGTTATAAGTAGTGTATTATATTATTGCTAGTTTATATTTTTAATGTGGCAGATGGCCGTAACTATGAATATAAAACTGATAACAAGTGTACCTAGAGATGCGCCACGCTTTAATAAATTTAACAATATTCCCTTTTGGCTCATGTTACCACATTATATTACTGCTAAGTATTTGCAATTATTTTTTTGTTTCTATTGAGTTTTATTAGGTTTTGTCGTATCTATTAAGCCGTAATTTTATTAAAAGTATAAGAATCGGTAATGCAATTGTAAATAAATTAAATTGTCAATAATTGCTTTTCAATAGACGCTTGGAGTGGAGGGTCGCCGTTTACTCAAGTTTCCTAACGACTGGTGGCGAGACCGAGGATAGCCGTTTTGAGAGCCACACCAAGCGCAATCCAATTTATAGAACATTGCATTCAAACATCCCAGCTTCCTCGTACTACTAGATAAATACTGAGTAGGTACCTGCTCCGGCTAAGTGCTGAACATGTATCGTCGATGAGCCTCCGTGTCATTTTGTCAATATGCGATACACAGCGAGAATAAATTTGATATTATGAACTAAGATAATGTAATGAATTACATTAGCCCAAACAGAAAAAGTTGTCGTGCGCCCCTTCTTATGCAAACTCATTGGAAAGGAAAACTTTGAGGGAAATGTCGGCCCTAATGTATTCATGAGCCGAGATTAAACTTGCTGACTCAGCGGTTGTTGCTGCACCCTCTGCTGCGATCACAGCGCTGGCCATAACTACATTAGTTTATTCGTTTGGAAAGTTGCTGCATCGTGGTACGTGTGCTAGTATTTTATGAAATAATTTTTCAGCTCCTTCTGATCATTACATGAATGGCCATAATAGGTATAATCCCTCTTATATCAAATTCATAATAGCTATTCTGGCGATCAAAAGGGATAAACGGACGACAGAAAATATTCAATAACGCATCATTAACGTCTTCGTTGTCTGTAGACGATATATGTACCCGTAGATACATTATACCATCAGGAAATCTGTTCTTTTCCGCTTTTTTTTAATCATTTCAATAAGGTCTTCGGCAGTTTACAGGGCATATTTGCTTGATCCAGGAGCACGAGACGACGAACAGTGCGACCCTAGGCTGAGGGTGTGGTTCTCTTTTTGATTGAAGTATCCAAATAAGATGTGGACGCTTTGCTATTCATAATCTAAAGTAACTATCGGACGGCGACGATCACAGGTCTTGACCGATGGTTAATTAATTGTTAATCTTCTTCGTGTTCCGTGGTTACGATTGGCGTACCGCAAGGCTCTATTCTTATTTAATTTTTTTATATACCTATGTATGTTTTTTGTTCATACTACATAAGATATACCCATGATGTAAGATGACGAAGTGAACAATGCGATATCCAAAGTTGAACATTGGTCCACAGTTAACAATCTCCATTAAATGATAACAAAACGAAGTGTATAAGACTTTCAATGACCAATATCAGGCTAGTAGATACCAATGTGCAATTAAATGGATCTAAGCCGAATCTTGTTGAATCTACTGTAGTTTTAAGTAAAACAATTGATAATAAATTACAACGAGGCCCTTATATTGAGAAACTGGCAAATAGGCTTAGTTCAGCAGCGTTTTGCAGTTAAAAAAATAAGAACTTTAACAGATGTTGAAACGATCCAAATATTGTGTTTTTGCTATGTTTGCAGTCTATAAACATAGCTAATGTCTTATGGGATTATTGTTTAGGGAACCTCTGCAGATATAATAAATACTACACTTGTATACAGAAAAGAGCTGTTAGAGCTATTTACAACCTTAATGGGATTCTCTCCGAGAAAAAATCAAAGAAAGAAATACTTTAACCTTCAGTTCTCAATTTACACTTTAGGCAGTGTAATTTACACTAACACCGTGACATCTGACTACAGTCTTATCTATTCTTACCGCCATAACGTCGGCACTTGCCTTTGACATGTTCCGGTTCGGAGGTAGCCGGTACATTTACTTTTGCTCGAGGCCTAACAACCCAGGCTTAAGTTCTGTCTACTTGTTTTCCTTCAAATTGTTATAAAAATAAATAACTAAAAATAAAATTCACTTGTGCCCCACTATATACTTGCTAAAGAAATGCAAATTGAACTCGTCATTATCATTCCATGCCACAGCTACTTGGATAATCTCTCTGCTTGTCTGTTTTCATATAACTTACAAGATATGGAATGATATTTACTAAGTACATGAATCAATGAAAAATTGAAAATGATAAAGTACCCTGATGTACCGCCACGCACGTGTCGCCGAAGTGGGGGCGCGGGAGCCACGCCCCCTCCGCGTCGGCGGCTTATTCATTCCGCGCACTGCGAACAATCCCGACGACGGCGGGATCAAGTTAATTATCTTGAACTTAGTTATCTTTAGCGCTTGAGAGTCGAGCTCATCTTGTAACGATTTGAATTTGAGATTTTATGAGGTCATGTTCTACTGGATGAGAATGTTCGAAAACACTGAGATTCCAGCAAAAATATTTCCAAGTGAAATGTTGCTTAAACGAGATCATATGACTCGCGATTTCTGTCAAAAAGTTATCAAGTATAACAACTGCAGTTCCAATATTTCGTAATCTACAATCTATGACGATACAAGCCCTAACTTGATAATGTTTACTTCTCAATTAAACTATACGCCTGCGCCATTTGAGCGTTAGGGGAAAAATGTATTTCTTCACTTATTTACATATTTATAGATCGAGTAAACTTACAGTTTATTAAGTTAAGGCTTGTAGAGTTAGAGAGTGTAGATTTACAAGATTGGCTCTACAGGACATCTGATAACGTTTTGACTGTGCGGGCCATTATATGGCCTCGTCTTTGCAACATTTTAAATGAAAATTTTACTTTTCGAATGTTGGTCTATTGATATAGTACTACTAAATATTATTAACAGATAACACGAAGTGTTCCCGCCGCCATTGCTTCTGTGTTCACCGTGTCGTGTTTGGTCAGCTGGGTCACAGCCGGAAAATAACATGTTGTTGATGAGATGTCCGGTAGCGACACATGAAGAAATGCAACATTGAGCCCTTTCAATGAATAGGTTTGGCAGCACAGAGGCCTCAATCGTAGAATTTTGAAAAATTGAATTTCGAGGAGCAGTGCAGGACAGACTTCGATGCCAAGTGCGACGAATGAAAGGCTCGAACACCCGCTACCATTCACTATAACCATGTTGGCGGCAAATTGACGTGTCTACACTGACAGCTGACAACAACGCGACATTGATACCAACGCTGACATCGCCACCGTCACGATGAATCAGAATCAGAATCAGAATAATCTTTATTCACATGAACCATACAAGTGGTATTTGTGCGCGTCGACATTTTTTTAAACTACCACCGGATCGGAATCGCGGCCTCACACTGAGAAGATCCGGCGAAAGAAACTCAGCGGGCTTGTCTTTTTTTAATAATAATATTTACAATATAATCTAGATTAAAAATACAAATTACAATCTGATTTTAACTTAAAAGGTACAACAAATTACATTTCAAATTGCAGTGGGAGATTAAAATCTATCCCCAAGCATGTTCATCTTCCAAATAATCTGAGACCGTATAATAGCCTTTTTGACATAATTTTGCTTTGATACATTTTTTAAACTTATTAATAGGTAGATCTCTAATATCAATGGAAAGCTTATTGTAAAAACGTATACATTGACCTAAAAAGGATTAACTAATTTTATGAAGACGAGTTTTGTATACGGCTAGATTATTTTTATCTCTCGTATTTACATTGTGAACATCAAATTTTTTTGTAAACATCATAGATTTTTTTGACATACATTAAATTCTCATAAATGTATTGAGAACTGCAGGTTAAAATATTTGATGACCATTAAGTACCAGTATCTTTCTCAATATAACTGTAATGTGTAATTTCAGTTAAATAGTTTTTTTTCTATTACTCAAAAACCATGTGCAACAGAAAATTTAAAAAACAGATTTGAAATACTTGAATCAGGCCCTTGCATTTGATACCTCACACGAAATAATTGTTCAAGATTAATTTTTTAAATCCCCACTTAGGTCACCCTAGCGCCGTAACCCCCAATTTTAACTATGTTCGAACATAAAAATAACGAGTATCTTGACACAATTACTTTACAAATATTATGTCTACACACATACAAAATTTCATAAAGATCGGATCAAAGCTCCTCAAGTTATCGTCGAACAAAATACAAATATACAACTGCAACCTCGTCTAAACACATAGACCTTCTCTCGCTTTGCTCGCCTGGTCAATAATTTAAGGACTGAAAAACAATTAGCATACATTTATGTGTGTTGTAGGTATAATTTAAAAAAATAACTCATAAACACAAACCAATCAGATACATTTTCTGAACTAAAATAAGCTTAGCTAAATTTTGTAAAATGAAAGTACCAGGGGCGCATACACGTGTAGACGTCGAATTTAGAAGCTTGGCACACTCCGGTATTTGCATACAATTTACATGTAGGGCACGTGAGTGCTTCTGACAGAATGTCACATTTGTATGACTCTCATGCAGTCCTGGTAAGATATACACGTAAAATATTGAAAATCTTATTAAATAAAGAGTTTTTTTTTATCAGTTTATTTTTAAAACGAATTTAAATTTAATTTAAATAGCTTACGAGTGATAATTTCATGAAACTGTATACTGGAGGTTACACTGGAGGTTAGGTGTGTAACACACTCCTAACAAATCATTTCCTGATTTTCTCTAATGTAACGGTTGCTCTCCCATTTCGACTTTGTTATTTAACTGGTTTACCGTCTACCCCAACGCATCACATAGCGTTGGGGTAGACGGTAAATCTTCTAAATTGTTGCTCGTGCATAATAATGACATGTTGCCTATTAATAACATACAATGCTACTTCTACATCGATATAAGTTTGTAAGGCTCTCAAAAATTTGATCCCGCGAAGTATTCGTTCGGCAGGCGTGCATGAGGCATCGCCAGTACTTTCGTCCACATAGCAATGTGTGTTATTAATACGCTAATATACTACGTTAATAGAGATAAGAACACTGATACGTTAATAGAGAATCTAAATCAATCATTTCGCCTCTGTGGTCGAGCGGTCCGGGTCTTGGACTTGACTGCATGAGGTCTCGGGTTCGAATCCCGGGTCGGCCACCAAAAAGAAAATTAGATTTTTCCAATTTTCTAATAAAATAAAATGTTGGTCGGGATTGGAAACGTGCCCGGTTGGCGATAGGCTTGCCACCTATCCCATTATGGGACTTAGTATCTTCGGCTAGTCGTGGGTGCCCTGGTTGTGCCTCTGCCTACCTCTTCGGGGATATGGGCGTGAAGATACTTAAATCAATCATCAAACTTACATCGATATAAGTTTGTTCCGGCTAATGTCTCCGGTTAGGGCCATCGAAACGTATTCCAATTTAACATTTTTTTTCCATCAGGTGAATCGCCTACTAGTTTACCTTCTTGTTTGCCTTCCAATATCATTAAAAAAAGTATATATGTGTAATATGTAAATTATTGAAATTGAAACTAGATGCTTTATGTCAGGTAACACCGGTAGTGGTAGTGGCCAGTGTTGCCAATCATAGGAAGAAACAAAATTGTTTAGAAAACTATGTTATATTTTACTCGATTTGTTGATAAAGTATGTTTCCGATCTATTTGTGTCACGAGATCGGTACGATCAAAATAAATTGACAACTTCAGCGTTAATTTTCTAAAGATTTACATTTACAAATAATACAATTATATGTAAGCATGTGACGTAGGTGAGGCCGTGGGCTCATGTATAATATGTTTGTGTAGACTCGCGCTAAACAAACTCACTTTCGCCAGTGCTTGCTGCGAATTCCATTTTTGTTTCAAATTGTACGTTGGCAAGCGTTGACGAAAACAGATGTAATCTACAGTTAGATGCCAATAGGACACGGTTTGGTTCATTTGTTTTGAGAAAAATATTGACACAATGGTGGCGGGGGCGAGTTTACAGATGCTTACCGAGTAATTGAAATAACAGAATTGGAAGATATTTTCTATCACACCGAAATTTTCAGCGAATAGCGGACAAAAAATATTGTTTTAAACAAAATAAATATTTATTTAGTCAGAACAAATAAGCTGCAAAATGTTTTGTAATCAATGAAATAAAAATTGGGTGATCTAAATGATCGAATGCTCCCCTGATACAGACGTAAGCCTAGCTAAAAAGTTCTACAAAAAAGTCGTGTTTGTCGTTACTTGCCTGTAACAACAAACACGACTTTTTAAACCCACCCTAACCCACCCTGGGCTACTCTTCTTTTAGATTTGATATGTCTTATAAAAAGCCTATCCTATTATTTAAAACTTTATGCATACATATTATATTACCTGATATGATAATATGCGGCGAATTGTTATGGAGTTTCAATCATCTATTTTCTAAAATATAAAATGAATCCTATTTTGTGTTGGTCGTGTGATGAAATTTCAAAACGTAAATGTTCAAAAAATGTATATTTACTTCTTGTAGTTATTTATACTCTTCGACACTGTAATAACAGATACATACTTTGCTAGGTACCTACTTCGTACTAGATCGCTGACCTGTTTACTATTGTGATATGGGTATAAGCAAGAACACTAATTGTTCCTTATCAGCTTTACGAATAGGATCTTTTGTGTTACACATATTGATTCATGGGGTCATTTTGTCAACACCAGATTTACTCGAGCATGTAGGTACAAGCGCCGCCATTGCTTTAAATTATTTATGCGTCCGTTACATTTTTTTAGGTCCATGCACGTTCACAGATCTTCACCCCTTTAATCAATATAATCTAGGCAGTAGCGCGTTATTTTGAACAATAAAAAATTGACGTAGACAAGTTGTTTTTTATTTTATTGAATCAGGCGTTACTTTGCGGAAATCCATTGTAATAGATGTAAGATAAGCCTTTATTTTGCTAATTCCGCGTAAGCAGTATAACTGTTGTGGCAAGTAATCCTCCACCGAGGAAGAGTTTCACCGAGAAACTCTTGACTTGACTCTTGAAAGACGACTCTTGTGTCGTCGTTTGTACGGTACGGTCGATTTCCTGAGGATGCCTCGGTGTCGAGGCGAAACGTACGTCGAGTGCGATTTGGTGTTCTCTGTGGTGAGTGCTTCGACAAAGTTGGCGAGGGACGTGACGGGTGGTTTTGTTTCCCGTGTTCGGACTCTATTTGTGATCTGGTCGCGGTGGTGGAAGGTGGGAACTTTAGATAGGGTTGTCACGTGTGAAGAACGTGACAATTTATATTGTTTCCCCAGCTCTTCCTATATTCGTGTTCCGGTCGCGGAGGTGGGTGGTGGGAACGTCAGTTAGGCTTGTCACACTCTGTGTCGTTTGGAGGATTATTTGCCACAACAGTTGCACTGCTTACGCGGAATTAGCAAAATAAAGGCTTATTTTACATCTGTAGACAAGTTGCAAAAAAACAGTTATGCCGAAACTATTTCGATGTATTTAAATCCTGTTCCTACATCGACAAGTTTCTGCAGAAAACATCTTTTATGAAACATGAAAAAATTCTGTACATACATATTACGTCTTTTTTGTAACGACTAGCCGTCTCGGCGACCTTCGTATCGCTTGACTTTAACAGCTACAAACAGTTTGTATGAATTAAAGCATTGTTTTTCCCTATTTTCCCTGCTACTTTCCTAGTTTTTATTTTCACAAGAACCTTCTCCTGACCAACAGAACAAAAATAAATAGATTAACAGGAATAAAAATATTACATTCTAGTTACAAGAAAAAATTCAAGGTCGATTTTAAAAATAATTTAATCAGTACAAAACTTAAGTAAGCAATTCTTATAAATAAAATGTACATTCAAATAACTTGTAACGACATCGAAGCGACTTCTCCTCTTTAGCTTCGCACGAGTCCACAAACGTCTGTGCATTCATGATACAAAAGCTTCAATTTCTCTATCTACAAAAAAACTTCATCATAATTCTTCGCGCAGTTTTAAAGATCTGAGCATACACAGGGACAGACAGCGGAGAACCTATTTTTACAATGTATGTAGTGATGTTACACCCTATAAGGCCGTATAGAGTGTGTGTGTTTTGCCAGAGTTGCAAAAAATATCGTTGATAAACTAAACTCTGAATGTTTAAATCTTTCTGGCTTTTGACACCTACCTACTTTTGACTTCAAACGTCTTTGGTTCAAATATTTATGAACAAGTTTCATACGTAGTACATTACGAAAAAAAAATTGTAGTGTCAAGTTGCGCTCATATAATTATTAGAGAAAGGTACGGTTGACCAGTGGAGAAATATTTCAGAGCATTTTTCATCATTCGAATAGTTTCCGTGCACAAAAATAGTTTATAATTCTAAGGGAATATAACCTGAAATCTTATATTTTTTTATAAACATTGAGTGAAAATAGGGTCAGTGCCACAGATTTTGATTCCAGACAAGAGTAGGTATTAATATAATGTAGTTTTTTTAAGCATGTTGTTGTGTTTGTTGGTTTCAGAGAAAACTTTGTAGGGCAAGTGGTCCGTGTCATTTCGGCTTTTTTCACTAGGCATTTGGATTAAAAAATCACATTATTATAACATTTTTGAGATGACGACGTACCTTCTATTTACTGTCAAAAAAGGACGGCAGGTTGATCAGAGGGTCCAGTAGCTCTCAGTCGTGGGAAAAATTGACTTTAGATTTTTGTTCTGTGTCAGGAAACTCGTTAAATGCTAAAATATCTCTGTGTGATGTTCTAACAGTTTACGTGTTATTATTATAATACGATCATTAGATATAATTCAACCCTTATACTCCTGGTTATCTTAAGATTTAACTTTTCAAACGAAGCCCACTGTTCCCAACGAGCCGCTAAATGACTCTTATTGAAAATTCCAGAGCATAATACAAAATTTTATAAGACCTCCTTTACAGTGTACGCTACTAAGTTTTGGAACGCTCTTCCTGTAGCAATAAGGCAGGCAGAAAGTTGAAATGTTTTTATATACATATTATATTGCGGTCCAAGTGTTGGACTTGAATTCATGAGGTCCCGGGTTCGACGCCCAGGTCGGGCAAGAAAAAGAATATGTGTTTTTCCAATTTGCTAATGCAAACAAATGTTGGTCGGGATTTTATATGTGCCCGGTAGGCAGTAGGCTCGCCACCTATCACATTGTGGGACTTAGTGTATTCGGCTAGTCGTGGGTGCCCTGGTTGTGTTTCTGCCTACCTCTCTCAGTCGTAACTTGAGCATCAGGGAATGCTTTCGCTGTCGGGATCTAGATTATAGTATTATTTTACATTTATGTATATCGTTTGGTATGATATATTCACTTACTTAACTTGTAATTAGAATAAATACTTATTTTTTTATGTATAATAATAAAATTAATAATAAATATCTCTAGACAAGTTACACAAATTGAATCTAACCCCAAAGTAAGCAAATTATATGCTTGTGTTATGGGTGTTAGTCAACGATACTAATACATATAAATACTT
>NJDD01004778.1:3184-34605 GCA_002245505.1 Calephelis nemesis | reverse complement strand
TGGCTGCCAAGGGAGTTTGTTTCGCCGTTTCTTCTCCCGATTGGCTAGGTTTGGAAACGGTGGTAGTTTACGGTAAACAGGGCTAAATTTATTATCATTTTAAAATTAGTTGTAAGTTATAACTCAAATTATAATAAGAATAAAACTATTTGTTCGTATGAATATTAAAACATTGTGTATATAATTAGTTATATTATACTTATAAAAATATTAAATTATTTGCACACCACAATGTGGTTGAATATGTTGGAAAGCTTAAATAATTTTGTAACAACCTTAACACACATATTCCGCAAATAAATATATTTTCTTTCTTTTCTGTCTATCCTACCCGTAGGGTTCCGTCTGCTACCGTAGGTCTATTGGTACAGACATCCCGCACTTATCTATATAAGTATATATTAAACCTTATGTTAGGGCTAGGGCTGGTAGGCATCTAGGGCCTTAGGGACATAGGGTGCTAGGTCTTTAGGGTCTCCTGACATTGGGTATTCTGTTCCGTATCACCAACCCTCATAGCGGTCGGTTCACTTTCCCTTTCGCGCTTTTCTTTCACTAAGTGTTTGGTGATTTTCTTGCAACAACATTTCTTTCTTCAAATCTTTCATACTGTCATTCGACTGCAAACATGCTTCATAGTCTAGCCAAGCTTTTTTCTTTCTTTCAACGGAGGCTTTTATCTCCTCATCCCAACATGCGTCTCCTTTTGTAGACTTGTGCATCTTTGCACTCCCGCATACCTCTTTCGCAACGTCAACCATATTATCTTTCTAAACATTCCAACAGTCATCCACGTCTAAGTCCGGTAGGCACAAACTATTCAACCTGTCTTGGCTTTGTCTCTCATACATGCTTGTATTGATGTAACTATAACAGTTAGATATAATTTGATGTCGCGAACTTCTTTTTAGATATAAATATGTTCTTTAATATTGTGGAACATCTTTTATGCCATTATTTATGGCTTACGCAGCATTTTAAAGCAATTTTTTACATCTTGTGTTATGTAATTAAAATTTTATTCGTGATCCCCATTTTTTGCTAGTTACAAATGAAGCCAATATTCATCAAGAATAAGGTCGGCATAGTCGTCATAATGTCGGCTTCTAATGGTGAAAGAATTTTTTAAATAAGTCCAGTAGTTTTTGAGCCTTTTCAATACAAACAAACAAATAAGTCTTTCCTCTTTATTATTAGTATATATCAACGTATTTATTTAACTATGTTTACAACATTGGTTAAGAAAATACTTTGGGAAACTTAATAATTTAATTGTCTTTTTTCCCTATTTTTCTTGTAACTTAAACAAAATTTAAAAATGGTAATTCTGAAACTGTGGCACATAATTGAATATTGATTGATTGATTTTGATATAGTAAATATTTATCGTTTTTGTAACATGTCAATATAACCACCCTGTTTCCTGCAATAAATGATGATTATTATTATGATTATTATCCTACATAACACTCTATAATTATTTGAATTAAAAAAAATACAAATATTTTTAATCTACAGGATATTATTTATGAAAACAGTGTTCATAATGGTATGTGCAATGTTTGTTGCACAGCATCTGGAACACCCTTTTTTCGTGCGCCTGTTTTTCTTTGAGTAACATTACTGCATTTGTCTTCTTTCTTTGGAGAATATTATTGTCCCACTGGTACAAAGCCAGCAATTTGGTTCCTCATAGGAAAAATTAAAGTGTCTATAGATGATCTTATGGTCACATTATATTGCTTGACAAGTGCCATGACAATGTCTTTTAAATACTCTCGGTGTAGCATCAAAGGCTTTGAATATAATTTGACTGTATATACCGGCAATATTCATTATCTAAAAAAATAACTTCATTGGCCATCTGCGAGACATTCTACTAACAGAATATCCTTCTTTTATTTGGTTATTTGGCACCACCACCTTTAATCCTATCATAAAATGTAATAATTTCAGATTTCGCAGCAGGCCAGGTGATTTCATCTATGTATTTTATCATCGTTTTATTTTCATCATTTTATTTTGCTTCTTGTTTAGAACATAAGATAGTTAAACTTTTTTCTTACCTAATTCAAACATTGAATTAATTCAAACTAGGTGGTAGTGTTTAAGCGACTCTTTCGAATTGGTATAACCGCCTTAACTATTCCTGCCACCATAACGTCAGTGCTTCTTATTTATTGTTTACATTCCGCCTGGTTACAGTGACTACCAATTTTTGATTTTCTAAATGTAGTTGAAAAAGCAAAATGTAAGTTTAGCGATACAGACATTTTAGCGTTTGGTGACTTTAATTTGAAATCGTTCAGCATCAAAAATTCATTTAACAACTTTTTGGACTTTTGCAAATTTAAATAACATAATGTGATACACAATAACACACAGTGTATACAGTGTGTTAGATCTGGTGTTGCCTGGATTACCTTCTGAGCTAGTGGTGGTGATTCTGCTTTTCACAAACTTAAATTATTTTAGATGCATGCTGTCTTTTTCAAATAAAATAAAAACAAAAGAGATGGAACATTTTAGATATGTTAGATTTATTCGGACATATCAAATTGTGATGTTTTTAATCAACGTTTTCCGAGTGATATATTAATAGGGGAAATACACGAGGTTTTGCTACATCATAGGCTTTTCTGCTCGTGTATTTCTTCCCTCCCTACAAGTTATTAATAGTTTTAGCCTTGTCCCCATGATCTCATCTCATCTCCCCTGAAGACACGGTTTTCAGGCATCGCAAATTGGGGTGGACATCACTGTATTCTTGTTCGCCTAACCATATCTATGTTGGCAACGGGTTTGTCACCTATCTTATTGTGGAACGTAGTATCCTTAGCTAGTTATGGGTACCTTTTTCTGCCACATACATGCGAAAATAAAATTTCTGTGTTAGTCCGGGTCTCCTGAGTAGAACAAACGATCAGTATTCCCGGCAGGCAGCTCGTAAGAGGCAACATAGGTAAAACAGGTCATAACCAATAAAACCAGTGTGAAACCAGTGTTTCAGAATGTTGTGCAATATCTGCTTGCATTGGGATCCCCCGCCTTACCTATTCCTAGCACTATAATGCATTTATGTTGTTATGCATGTTCCGGTTTGGAAGGCAGTTTAACAGCCATACTCGCACAATTTGCCTAAAATCCCGACCGTAGCGTGACTCGTGCGTCGCAGATACAAAAGCGCGGTTGTCTCTTATCATCAGGAGACACTTGTTAGCTGACCTCTCATATAAAAAAAATAGATTGAAAAAAATGTTTTCGTTTTAAACTTTCAAAATAAAGGCGGCCTCTGTTAACGCTCAAACATTTTCTTAAAACAAAATATTCTGAAGGAAAATGTTAAAGAGTTACGTTAAAATAGCACTTGAGATATTTGTACGGTAGAACAAACTCAAAGGTAAAGGTGTAAGGTGTATTATCGTCGGGCAATAAAACCTCCCTTGATAGTATGGGGTTTTATCGAAGGAAGGAAACGTTTAAAGAGTTTCCTGAGCAATTGAACGCTGAGAGCTTGAGATAGGATGTATATCATTAAGGAGGATCTTTTTGTTTGGGAGATAGATATAAGTGGAAGGTGAATACATAAGACTACATTATACGTAAAAAGTAAAGGTTAGAATAGTTTACGCTGTCAACGACAGTACTGTCCACCAGTGATCCAATGAGCAAAGAACAATGGCCAAATTTGTATAGGAGCTGGACCTGACTTTTTTTGTCATGTCCCAAAAAAGACTATACTTAGATTGGTTTGTTTTTAAGTAGTAAACACCATCCTATTTGAGAATTACACTTAAATAGCCACATTTTTTTATAATCACGTTAACGTACTTTGAGGTTAGAATCCACAATTACATTTACACTACTGTGGCGTAGCATAAAAGTGTAGTCAGCGATAAGTGAGAAGGGTTACTAGCGATCCCGTTTTTCAATTTCAATTTCCCTTAGAGAATTTTGAAAAAAAAAAATCTGTGATCTATCAAATCTGTCAAGGCGCATGTTACTATTATCTCGCCATCAGACTCCAGAGTTCGATGTTGTTTCGATGTCAAATAGGGTCGTTTGTCCAGCCCGCTCGTGAAGTCTAGTCTGCTTGAAAAACAGATTTTGACCGATAATTTAATATAAATCTTTATAGATCTTAACTTTCATGTGTAGTTTAGGTAACAAGGATGGCATAACATCACACGTATATAGTAATGTAACCGTGACATCTGACTAGGTGGTAGAGTTTCGCAGCGACTCGCCCGAATTGGTACCACCGCCTTACCTATTCCTGCCGCCATAACGTCATGACGTGTTCCGGTTCGGAGGATAAGGTAGCCGGTTAACTTACTTTTGCTCGAGGCCTAACATCCTGACCTCAGGTTGGCAACGCACCATTACCACCTTTGGTGTCTCTAGGCGGCGTGAATTTCTTACCATCAGGAAATCCGTCTGCTTATTTGCCTTCCTATAACATAAAAAAAGCGTATATAGTAATTGAACTCAATTACAGTTGAAAACTAGAAAAACAAAAAGAAATCATAATTATAGTCTTTGATTACTAAGTGATTTCATACAAAAAAATAAACAGTAAGAAGCTCCAAAAACAAAAATAAGTAGAAAACTTTTTTGTGGCTACTTAAAAAAATATTTCGTGTGTTTTTTAAAACCTTAAAAAATAAGGGAATTTTTAATATAATATATGTATTATTGGGACGCCATGGTTTGTGGTCAGGTACGATTTGGCCATCCTTCTTTGAATGCGACACTTCATATGATTTGTTATATAAATATTACAGCATGTCCCTCCTCTGGAAACGAAAACCTTGTGTGTGTTTCGTGTGTGTGAGTAGGCGTTTTTTACTAGTAAACTGATTTTATCACAATGCGTATTTGTAACAACTTGTCAATAATTTTGCCACGGGATTTGAATCCTTAAGCTTAAATGGTTACAGCGTTTGTTTATAGAAATTTATAATAAACTTGAAGATTTCAATTCCAAAAAAAAACTCCCGTTAAATTACTTCTGAACAGAGCCGTAAAAAGCCGTAAAGCTAGTCTGTCACTAGGGCAAAGGACTAGATTTTTTTTAACATTTTGTATTAGAAGATTTTCGAAACAATGGTTTCAATTACAGTAGTCAATTACAGCAATACGTCTCTGAAAACAATAATTTGAATAGTAGTCAAGAATATTCAAGAAAGAATATTCAAAAAAGAATGTAATTGACAAACTTGTATTACCTCTGTGGTCTAGCAGTCTGGCGTCGGACTTGACTTTTTGAGGGCTTACAAGAATTTACAACAATTTTTTCCTACAGACATCATGCCCTAAAACTTCTACTTGTCTGGTGTAACCCAAACTTAAAAACCTTGCTTCGCTTGTCTTGGCGGGGGTAATCTCGGGCTCCACTTAATAGAAGTTGGCGTTTGAGGAAAGGGAACTCTGCATTTGTTAGGCGTTTAATAGATGCAGGGCTTAGGTTTAACTTCAAACCTCGGACTAGCGGAGCATGCCCTTTCTTATTTTAACACAAACACTTTCTTTCAATCCCTTTTATTCTCGAATCTCACTGTTTCAAATGCAGTCAACGACCGTTACACCAGAAATCTTCGTGGAGCTTTCATTTCAGCCGCATTCATCCTACTCTCATGCTTTTCCTGACATACCCAACTCTCGCTTCCATAAAATAAAGTTGGGATAAGCACAGAATTATGCAAAGTGAGACTAGTACTTTGACCCAAAACCTTGCTTTGAAATAACTTACCCAGCGCTCGTTTCACACCACTTATTCCACACACCCTCTTTTCTACATTCGCGGTGTGTCTTCAAACCCTGCTAATACCATAACCAAGATATACAATTTCACTTTTTCCAGCACTACATCATCAACTAAAACTCTTACATTCATTGATTTTAATCTTTGATCAAATACATCTTGTATTTATAAACATATACATAAATCATAAACAAGCGTGCTGACAAAATACAACCCTGCTTGACGCAAATGTTAACATCACATCAAGGCGACATGTTGCCGTCGATCCGCACACATGCTTTTTAATCTAAGTAAAATAAAATAAATATATAGACTTCACAATATTTGTTCGTAACGTAAAATAACTGAATACTTGTGAAGCCTTAGAAGCATTAGAAATTCATGAATAAAAAATAAATTAATTAATTAGGAAACACACCTCCCTTCTCCAAAATGATCATTATTTACTTTGGACGATCCAATTGATCGATTTATTTAGGTGTTTCAACTATCCACTAGAGGTGCTCACTAACTATAGGTACGTATACATTTCTATAAATTTTAAAAAAAGAAAAAAATTGCCACGGGACTTGAATCCTCACTAGCTTAAATGGTTAGAGGTCGGCTTGAGACGAAAGGTTGCAGGTTCAAATCCTGTCTAGGGCAAATTTTTTTTTCTTTAAAATTTATAGAAATTTTACTCACACTTAGCTTACTGAATAAATCAACTTTGACATTTACTGATTAAATAAATAAATAATTACTATCAAGCCGCCCCGACTTAGCACGGGGTTTTTGGTACAATTTTTTGGAGCTACACTGTTAAGAAAAGTTAGGTATAAGACTAAATTTCCATTAAGTATAAATGCGAATGTGGATGGATGTAGGTACCCGGGAAGACCAAGGCTGACATTTCACGACTAGATCAATCGGATGTTATCTGAGGGTGGTGTCAAGAGTCTCCGAAACCGGCGTGTTTGTATGAAAAGGGTATTGAATGTGAAGGAAGCCAAACAGATTTGTCAGGATCGTGAGGTCTGGCACTCGATACTTTCTGCCTATCTACTTGGCGTGAAGAGATGTATGTATGTATAGGTATAAAACGTGATGGAGTTAAGAGAAACCTAAATATATTTTAAAACCCCGAACAAACTTTCGCGAATCTGGTTACGGATTTCCTCAAAACAGAATTTCAATCCCAGTAAGTCGAGACTAATCTATAAATGTAAGATTTTTCAAAAATTAATGTCAAAACATGTATGATTTCAGACAAAAAATTGTATAAAACTCAAGCTTATGAAACTAGGAAACATATAAAGTTGTTTAACATTTTTAGCACATTAAAGAAGTGAAACATTTTTGTTACAAAGTTGATGAAGTTTACAGAAGTTTCTATGGATGTACGTCATATTAGCCAAACGAAGACGCCACTCACAGGCGTTCCCTGTATGAAACTGTTTGCCGCACGACACGCGCCATTTGTCTTTTCATACTGTGTATTATTGTCTCCGTCAAAATTGCCCAGCAAAGGTATTTTTGATGTAGAGAAACATTTAAAACATTCAATTGACTAAAATATAACTTTACTCTTCACCTGTGCTTATTATTTTGTCTAAATTTTGCTGAACAATTCACTTAAGCAAGCATTTCAGGTTGACAACGCACCATTACCACCTTTTGTGTGAATTAGGCTACGTGAATTAGTCTTAGAATCATATATATAATAGAACACTTTCGGGATAATGTATTAGAAAAACTGCCAAATTTAGCTTATAACGATGATCCAAATAAATTATTTAATTCGTTATTTAAATTAATTGACACCGAGCATAATAAAGTATTCGTACATAGGAAAAAATGTATAGAAAAACGGGCGTGTTTCAGTAAGTGGGCAACAACCGGTATATTAAAAAGTAGAAAACGGTTATTTGATTTATATTATGAAAAATCATATAACCATAGCATTGAATTTAAAAACTATTTTAAAGTATATTCAAAATTGTTTAAAAGCGTATGTTCGACTGCTAAATCTATGTATTTGAAAAACATTATTAAAAGATCCGATAGCAAAATCAAGGCCACGTGGAATATTATAAATAAGGAAACCAGTAAATGTCAAATTGTTAATGACGGATTTGAATTAAATATAGATGGATGTAACGTTAAAGAGGATGTAAAAATAGCAAAAGAGTTTGAAAAATTCTTTACACAAATTCCGATTGAAACAACTAAAACTCTTTGTTCATCTTCTATTATTTCCGAATCAATATTGAAGCAATCTGTAACTGAATGTATCAAAGCTTTCGAATTTACCTATGTCGATAAAAAAGACGTAATTAAAGCCTTTAAATCACTACAAACTAAGAAAACGTCAGACTTGTGGGGACATTCTGTTAAAACGATTGCGTCAATAATTTATGATATTGCACCACATTTGGCCATTATATTTAACTGCTGCACGTCGAATGGTGTATTTCCAGATCTGATGAAACAAAGCAAGGTAGTGCCTTTATTTAAATCGGGTAACACTTCTGACCCAACAAATTTTCGTCCGATTTCAATTTTGCCTACACTTAGTAAAATATTTGAAAGATTAATACTTGATCAGATGCTAGATTACTTTAAAGTAAACAAATTGTTACATAATAAACAGTTTGGATTTACCAAAGGCTGCTCAACCGTTGATGCAGGGGTGGAATTATTAAAAAACGTATTTGAAGCCTGGGAGAACTCGCATGATGCATTAGGTGTATTCTGTGATCTCTCTAAGGCTTTCGACTGTGTTCATCATGATACTTTGATCAGGAAATTACGCTATTACGGAATTAAGAACAAAGCCCTTGATGTCATGATCTCATACTTAAACAATAGAGTTCAGAGGGTTAAAATAAATGGTAAAACTTCTTCGGGTTCTGCGGTTACGATTGGCGTACCGCAGGGCTCTATTCTTGGTCCATTTTTGTTTCTTGTATATATAAATGACTTACCTTATTACATAAGGGATACCCACGATATTGTTTTTTTCGCGGATGACACTTCACTTATATTTAAAGTGAAAAGGCAATTGGGTAGGTATGACGAAGTGAACAATGCGATATCCAAAGTTGTACATTGGTTCACGGTTAACAATCTTCTTTTAAATGGTAATAAGACGAAATGTATTAGATTTTCAATGCCTAATGTTAGGCTAGTAGATTCCAATGTACAACTAAATGGATCTAATCTGGATCTGGTTGAATCCACTGTCTTTTTAGGCATCACAATTGATAATAAATTACAATGGGGCCCTCATATTGAGAAACTGGCAAATAGGCTTAGTTCAGCAGCATTTGCAGTTAAAAAAATAAGAACATTAACCGATGTTGAAATGGCCCGAATAGTATATTTTAGCTATTTTCATAGTTTAATGTCTTATGGGATACTTCTTTGGGGAAATTCTGCAGATATAAATACTATATTTGTATTACAGAAAAGAGCTATTAGAGCTATTTATAATCTTAAAGTAAGGGATTCCCTCCGAGAAAAATTCAAAGAAATAAATATTTTAACCTTCAGTTCCCAATACATTTATGAAAACTTAATGTATGTTAAAAAAAATCTATGTATGTTTACAAAACAATGTGATGTTCACGATATTAATACGAGGAATAAAAATAATCTAACCGCGTACAAAACTCGTCTCCGTAAAATTAGTAAATCCTTTTTGGGTCAATGTATACGTTTCTACAATAAGCTGCCCATTGGTATTAGAGATCTACCTATAAATAAGTTTAAAAAATGTATCAAAGCAAAATTATGTCAAAAAGGCTTTTATACAGTCGCAGAGTATTTGGAAGATGAACATGCTTGGGAATAGAGGTTTCAATCTCGCACTGCAATTTGTAATGTAATTTTTTGTACCTTTTACTTAAGTTAAAATCAGATTGTAATTAGTAATTTTAATCTAGATTATATTGTAAATATTATTATTGCAAAAAAGACAAGCCCGCTGAGTTTCTTTCGCCGGATCTTCTCAGTGTGAGGCCGCGATTCCGATCCGGTGGTAGTTAAAAATGTCGACGTGCAAAAATACCACTTGTATGGTTCATGTGAATAAAGATTATTCTGATTCTGATTCTTATTATCAGGAAATCCGTCTGCTTGTTTGCCTTCCTATATCATAAAAAAACTATGAGCCACATAAGCAAGCTCAGAGTCGCTCAACGTGCTATAGAGAGAGGTATGCCTGGTAATTCTCTGCTAGATATGATACGTAGTTCGGTGATCCGCAAGAGCACAAGAGTAACTGACATAGTCTAGAGAGTCAGCAAGTTGAAATGACAATGAGCAGGCCACATTCCTCACAAAACCGACAACCGCTGAGGAAGAAATGTTCTCGAGTGGCAGCCCCGCACTGGTGAACGTAGCGTTGGACGACCTCCCACTCGATGGACTGATGATCTGCTCAAAATCGCGAGGAGTCGCTGGATACAAGCAGCTGGTGACCGTGACTCGTGGAACTCTTTGGGGGAAGCCTATGTCCAGCAGTAAATGTCCTCCGGCTGATGACGATTAGTTCTTCTCTCGGTCTTTTCTATAATTTCGTGGTCAGATGAGTGGGCCCACTAATGAAAAATTTGTGGTTGGTTTTCAATGTAGAATGTTTTTTTAATAAATATGCAAACATCATGGCAACAATATTATTTTCATTTTGTCAACCACAGTACAGTAGAGTTATTTCCCATACTTTAGGTAGCAATTGATAGCAAAAGTGCTATTAACACGAAGAAATTTGATTGGCTCCTCGAACTCCAATAGTCTTATCTCATTTATAGCATGTAGCTTCATTACTTGCCAACTCATGTATAGAGAGGTTGAAGGACCAAAGTTGGTGTTTATAAAATGAGAATGAAGTTTTTAATTAATAAGGTGTGAACAAACATTGATGCAATTCAAATGTTAATGCTCTGACAGAAGTATCACCCTTAGATATGTCCCGATCAATCCTTTGCTAAAACAATTAAAAGCAACATTATGTTCAAGCGCGTTTCAGACATCAGTCAGTAATATTAGTGACGACCGGCCACTGTTAGTACGCATATACATGAAATGTATACGTAGTTCAAGTACACACAGACAGATGCAAATAGCGATGTGATACAAGTAAATGGTATTAGTTTGAAAAATTCAAATAATTCTTTTTTACTGTATTTTATACATACAGGTTTAAAAACCTAATTAAAATTTAGAGCTGTGATAAGTAATGATCAAGGACTTCACATAAACACCAGCAACGAGAAAGCCTTGTGTGTGATTGTAACTTGATAACTCATAGTGTTTAGTCATGCATCATATTTTAAATTCCACCAGATTTTTACAACTTTAGATATGAAATCGGATTTCATAGATTTAATTCGGCCACAATTTGATAATTCTACATTCTTCGTTAAACACAACTTTGAATACTTTGCCGTAACGAAACAACTTAAGATATCACATCTAAATAAACGATTTTCGCAGTGTATAAACTTGATAACTCAACATATCTAGTTTCACTAAAACATTTTTTGATTGATTTTATTAAACCTGAACTTCTTTAAATGAATAACTAGATATATCAAAGTAAGTTCGTTACTAATACTCATAGATACTAATTGATAAGTAGATATATCAACATAGGTCCAATTTTTTTGAACTTATCAACATGCAACCAAAAGCCATATCGTCAAAAGTAATTGACGTATCTGTATGATTTTTGGATATGTTGCTCATCCTTTGTCCATGGATAGACCAAGGATAAAGGAAGAGGATTCATATATAAAAAAAGGCATGTAAGTCGAGTAATCAAATTATTCACACCGAGTACGGAAATGATAGTACATTCATACTGATAATAACAATGCGATCTGACCACGGATACCTGCCCAGCAATTCGTGCCAAATTATTGTCTGATCATTTCAAAATATCAAAAACTCACAACGTTAAATCCAAGTTTTCACTTCTTCCGGCACTCCCTGAGTTCAACCCGTCTTTTTTAAGTATAATGTAGCTAAGACGAGACGTTATTACTCGCACTGTAATATACCATTGTATAACATACATTAACAATTTCACGCAGCTTCGCCTGCGTAACTTGGCTTCTACTACACCGATTTGGATGAATATTCCACAAAGCCAATTCCACTCGTGGATAACGTAGCTTTCGAATGGTGAAATAATTTTTAAAATCGGTCCAGTAGTTTTTGAGCTTATTCGTTACAACCAAACAAACAAAGTTTTCCTCTTTATAATATTAGTATGATCAGTTATCGCTCTAAGTGACCTCTCTTTCCTAGCTCAAATTCCACATCTTTCCACTAACCTGTCTCTAAATATATTGTTTGTCTGTTTGGCGACTGCCACATGGACGTTAATCCAAACATGTATTCAGTGATCATTTAGCTTTTCCTATTATGCTGTTATATTCCCCGTTTTTCACTGAGTTGGTCCGGGCTCCATTGCATAATAGACCATCTGCTTTTTTGCCAGGCAGCTCGTAAAAGGCAAGTATAGGGCTTACCCTCACTACCACCATAACATCTGACAAGGTGGTAAAGATTAGCAGCGACTCGTCTGGATTTATACCACCCCATTCCTGCTGCCATAACGTCAGTGATTGTTTCGGTTCGGAGGATAACGTAACCAGTAAACTTGCTTTTGCTTAAGGTCTCAGGTTCATAACGCACCATTACCATTTTTTATGTCTCTCGCGACGTAAATTTCTCAACATCAGGAAATCCGTCTGTTTGTTTGCGTTTCAATACCATAAAAATAAAAAAAATATCGTAGTAAAGAAACAACCAACCTAAATATTCTGACCTAGGTATAAAATTTGTAGTTAGAGCGTTTACAATGAGCTCTATATGATATTTTACAGATAACTTTTTGACACTGGGAGCCATATGGTCTCATATTGGCAACATTTTACATAAAAATGCTTTTGATGTGTTTTATTTCCAGAATATGTTTAATGTAAAGGATATTCATTTAAAGGATAACTGGTTTTCTATATTTTTTTCTTCTTAGACATTCCCGCGCAACATGAAAACAATGACATTATTATCCAGTATTCATAAATCACTTCTATCCAAACCGATTATTTTAAAAAATAATGATTAACATCTTTACCAGTACCTCTGATCTCTCTGAAAATGATTGACTCTGATGAAAAAATGACGAAACGCTTCACATGCGCCTGTGATGCGAAACGCCCTCGTGCTTCACATTATTCGTCTTGGTGGAGACACCACTATGACCCCAGGGGCCTGACTCCCGAAATTGATCTCGATTCGAAGCTCGAACTCGACCATTGTACGGTAACATACATTTTCCAATTTTTTTTGTTGCTCGAGCCCGGTACTTCAAGAAGTCAAGTCCGACGCTTGACCGCTCGACGACAGAGGCAATATTACGAAATACTCTGTAGTACGTGTAATTCGAAGTGACATCTTTCTGCCCTCAAAAATCGGCTTAATCTATTCTAATCGCACCGGCGCATGCACCTACTCCATTATTTTGTCACGGTTTCTATAGACTAATCCTAGATTTAAAATAATCCTTTATTTTATAATTCTGCGTAAGTAGTTGTAACTGTTGCGGCGAGAAGTCGTCCAAATGACACAGAATGTGACAAGCCTAACTAGGTAACGTTCCCACCGCCTACCACCAAAGTTATTTTTCAAAATAAAACGCTTAAATAAGAAATTTGTAAAAAATTAAATAAAAAACTTAGCCTGCGTTAATGCTCGAGCAATTTGTAATATTGTTTTAATGGGTTCCTTATAAACCAGACCAAACTTTGTAATAAAAACTAGCTCTACGGGTGACACGAATTTCATAATTTATTCAATTAATCAAAGCTTACAAGAAATAATCAGTATAGATTTAGAAAAGATACAGATACATTCTACTCTGTGCTTTGAATTAGTATAAAAAATAATTGATAAGTAATTAGTATAAAGTATCCACTGTCTGTAATTTTAGATATGAGTAAATCGTGTGATTTTGTATTACATACAATTTTGTTTAAAAATAGAAACAATACGGTGTTAGAGGTCATTCATTAAAATGGTTTAGAATGAAAATGATCAAGTTGGGAAAACAACTAAAACTTGTGTCTGTAAAGTGTCGGAATGGTTGAATGAAAAAAATTTTAAAATAAATCTTACAAAAACAAAATTAGATGAAGTTCAAACACATTATAGAGAGGCTAAAAAATATTTTTTTCAATAATAGGTACTATCAAAGACAAAGTATTTTAACGTAGTTATTATGGGTTCAAAATGAGATTCCTATTTGTTGAAACGGTGTAGAATTATTGGAATCTTAAGAGTGCAAAAGAAATGTACACGGGCCGTATGTATCAGTTACATTTATGGTTTTGATTTTTCAAAATTTTGATTTTAACTTGCTTAAATATCTAAGCTGTAAAGATATTTGTACAAAAACATCATTATTTGTTTCAAACTAACTACCTAACTGCTTGTGCCTAATCAAAAACTTAGCATTTACAATAAAACATGTATATTGCATCTTCATTCGTATGATATATTATGATGTTGTTTTCATAAATAATAAATTAATAAAAACAGATGTTTTAACCTACACACTTCAGCAACGGGAGAGCAAGTGAGCGAGTGAACGAACGAAGGAAAACTAAAACGGCATACTATTAACCTATACTTAAACCACAACAACTTAAACATAAGTAATATAAACATTGCCATACAAAATAACGATATGTGGCACACTAAAAGTTATGCACTTCTAGCTAATCGGAACTACTTGATTTTGGTGAGTGTGAGGTATTCTACCATTTGTTTACCCAGGGTGTTTGAAAAAGTTCGCGTTCGACGATCGAAAAGCCGCATTCTCCAACAGCATGATAACGCTTCTTCACATACGGCCAAACAAAACAACGTCATTTTTAGCTTCTGAAAAAATACATCTCGTCACTCATCCTGCGCATAGCCCCGGCCTAGCACCCTGTGATTTCTGTATTTTCCCCAAAATCAAAGATTTGAGAGGTTTTACTTTTACCAACTCCGAAGAGGAAGTGATAGCGTTAAATCAGCACGTAGAAAACATGCCTTCAGATCTGTGTTCCTCTTGTTTTAAAAATGGTTCGGTCACATAAAAGAATGTTAAAAATGTAAAGGAGATTATTTTAAAAAGCAATAAACATAATATTTGAGTCATAACATGTTGTTTTTTTAAGTTAGTAATAGGTATGCGTGTTGAAGTTGTTACAAAATTATTTAAACTTTCCAACATATTCTACCACATTGTGGTGTGCAAAATATTTTAATATTTAGAAAAGTAATTATTAAATTATGAACACAATGTTTTAATGTTCACACAACAAATAGTTTTATACTTATTACAATTTGAATTATAAATTACAAACAATTTTAAATGAAAATAAATTTCACCCTGTTTACCGTAAACTACTAACAATAATAAAAATAAAAAAAATATTGTAGGTTTACAAAGAGGAGGCCCCAAAATTACTTGACGGATTCAAAAAAATATTTCAACATTATCCCTGATGAACATAAGCTACTTTTAACCGCGGGTACAGAATTATACTTCGCACATAATTATTTCACATCTATTATAGGTAGATAGCTACGTTAGTCGTTGCCGATTGGTTTAAAATTTTATGTGGGTATTTTCATGGTCTTTTTTGATGATTTAATAAAACACTTTGATCCGGTAGGAGGGACTGCTGTTGGTATGTCATGTAACCTATGTAAACTAATAATAAAGAGAAAAATTTGATTATTTATTTTTTGTTTGTTTTGTTTGATAAGCTCCGAAGCTAGTGGACGGATTAGAAGAAATATTTTACCATTAGAAGCCAACATGGTCTCTAAAGAACATTATGTAATTTTTAGGATAAAATAAAAATACGTCCACCAATGCAAATCCGGGGCTAGCTAATATAATTGTAATTTAGCATTTTATAAAATGTTTACAAATCAAAAACACTAATCGTTTAGATATAATGTCTGAACCAAAACTTTATTGAACATATTAAAATTGACACATTTGTTTATTTCGTATTTAATTTTCAATGTGTAAATCTGGTGAAAGTTCTGCGAAGTCCCTAGATTTTGAATTTGCAGGGTATAATAAGGTAAATACCTAAACATTATTAAATAGCACTACCAAAAATATACAAAATACCTTTATGTCGCAGATAGAAAACAAGAGGTTTATGGCGTTTTAAAAATATTCAAACAATACTTTCCTCTTTCCAACTGTAACAGGACACACGCAAATATCATAATGTACTTAAAAAACTAGTTGTCGCCCATGACATCGAACGCGTTGCCTTCTACAGAATCCATTTGAAATATCGAGATAAAAACAACCTATGTCCTTTTCTCTTTCATATGCTATCACAGACTAATGTTAAGGCGATAATCTCGGGACAATAAACAAACTCATATGTAATATTGATGTGGACAGTTTGTAACAATGAACTCACCGTGTTGATATGTATAGCACAAGCACGACACGAACACTCGGACCGACGGACGCGCGAACACTGGCCTCCTCCGCAAGTCCCACCCCGAGTAACGCAGTACGCACCCTCACAGCGGGTCCGGCTCACACCCCACGACACGGGACAGGAAATATTTCATTTTTAAATAAAGAAAATTGTTTTTTTTAAACACTTCTTGCTTTTCTATATCTATGTAATAACAATAATAATAATAAGTTATTTTTTTTTTCACGTAAACCTACAAGAGGCACCTATGACGCGTCTATACAATAATAAACTTACCACCGGATCGGAACGTGGCCTCAAACTGAGAAGATCCGACAAGAAACTCAGTGAGCTTGTTTTTTTCTTATTTTGATGTATGTTTACAATAATAAATGTAATGATACATTATATTTATGAGAGATTAATATCATTACATTGTATCCTCATGCGAGGAGCAATTAATCCCAAGCCGTTTTATCAGCTAAATATTCAGCAATGTTATATTAACCCTTTTCATTTAATTTACATTTAACACATTTCATAAATTTATTATTTGGAAGTTCACAATCTGCTAGCAAGATCCCAATAAGCGATCGAGAGAGGAAGAAATCTATATCTATACATAATATAATAAATCTGTAGAAGGGTCAATTCTGTACATTGAAAATATTGAAAAAATAATTTACCGTTTGTTACTTGTTACTGGATCGATACCAAACCCAAATATGTGATTAAATTTTTTTTTGTCTGTATGTTCAGGCATCACGTGAAAATTAACGGTTCGATTTCTATGAAGGTTGGTATGATTATACCTATTTATCTTGGGCATAAAATGGGATACTTCTTATCCTGAAAAATACGTAGAAAGAAAACTTAATTTTTCAGTTTTACCACGCGAAGACCGACATCCGCGTGGACGGAGTCGCGGGCGGAAGCTAGTTACTAATATACACGAGATATTTATATGTACAATACATATTTTCGTCCCGTTTGGCGTGAACGCTTAAAAAGGCTAGCGCGCTTTTTGCTGATATACTCCGTTCTTAAGATAAAAGGACTAAAAAATGATAAAACTGAATAACAAAATTGGTCTATTGACAAGTGCTTTATGTATTTTTTTGTTTCTTTCTTTACTAATTCTTTATATATTAATGATAACTATGATCAACTACAAAACGACGACATTTTTTAGTTATCAATTTGATTACGTAAGAGACAGTGGGATCGGATTTAGCAAGGCTCAAAGCAGTCACTCGGCCTGTATTAGGAGCCTGGCTACATGCGCTCCTATCTCTCTTAAATACCAATACTCTGCGTGTAGCGGTGGCTTTTATTTAGGTTGGGATGTATGCGAACCAGATAGATACATTTGCGGGTCTATGGATCCAGTCGAACGGTCACCACACATTAAGCTGCACTCATTGCTCTGGTAGGTTTCTCAGACATCATGCTCTCAACGATATAATTCATAGGATACTCGTTTCTGCTAATGTCCTTTGTGTTGTTGAACTCCCGGTCTCAGCCGATCTGAAGGAAAGAGACCAGATGGTATGACTTTAGTTCCCTGGAAAAAGGGCAAGTGCTACGGAGTATTAGTAGTAGTACAAAAAACAACAAAAATATGCATTCTTGATGCAAAGATTCGCGCTGGCCCTCCGCCTGGTAATGCCACTAGTGTCATGGTTACTATTGTACCCGGGATGCCTCGAGGAGGCTTGTTTGAATAAATATCTATCTATTTATTAACTGGATCCTGATATCATGTTCAATAATAATTAATATGTGTAACGCAAGTTCAACCTCGGAGTAAAGTTAGCTATAATCTACATTTATTGATAAGACGGCGTGTGTCTTATTTTTAGTGGTTACTCTATTCTTCAGATTAAAACATAACAATTTTAGCACTACCATTATAGCGTCAAGAATAGCAGTAATGGCGTTATGGTGAAAAATATCAATTCGGTTAAATTGTTAGAAAAATCCACGATCTAATTAGAATTAAATATTATGTGCAAGGCTCGTCAATTGGTCCATTGTATGTAGAAGCCTGAAAACTAAAAGTCACGTGTAATTTGCACGTACGTCTAAGCCACATTGTGAAACAAATGAAGCCAATCAACTAAGTTTTAGAGGTTTCGATTACATAAATATCAATCTTTCTCAAAACGTCATAGACAATTAGTATCACCAGGTACTTATCACCAGGTAGATAAGACAAATGCCCGGTTGGCGATAGGTTTGGCATCTACCGTATTGTGACACCAAGTAGTACTTTCGGCTGACTATCCCTGCATAGTTAAACTTCTGCATACCTAACTTTTCCCATCTAGGATACGAATGTAGAGATAGGTTGTTTTAATGTTAGGTGGTAGAAAAATAAATATTCTACGTTTTGTCACAAGTTTTTTACGAATATTTGAATATTCGTAAAAAACAAACTCCCTCTAGTTGCTATTATACTAAAGCGATATTTATATTACTTGTCACCCACATACAGGGTAACTTGGATTAGCACATAGGATAGTTTTTCTTTGAAAAAATATTACTGTGGGACCATAACCACGCGGGCAATGCCGCAGGTGACAGCTAGTAATATATAACGCTAAAGTTTTATATGAAACTTTACTGTAAATTATTTAATACTGAAAAATATATATAGGTCACATATTATCAAAAAACATTGAATAGTATGCGGTTAAAGGCGTGAGTGGAAGCTAGTAATATATGCAGGGTCACAGGGTAACTCGATCTGTTCCGCGCTTTTTTTTGAATTGGTGCATTATAATTATTATTGCTAAATTTTTCCATTTTAATACAAATTTTTTATTACCTTAATAGGTTTTCGACGACGCGACGGTATAAAGTGAAAAAAGTAAATTAGAAAGTCTATTTTTCTTTGAAGGACATCTATAAAAACATTACGACACTTGGTATGGAGATATTTTTTAATAATATCTACGTTTTGTCATTTTCAGTTACATATTATGCAGGGTTACAAGGTACATCACAATCCCCGGGTCTGGCAACAAGAAAATTCAAAACTTTATATTTTCAAATTTCTAATAAAAATGCCCGGGATTAGACATGTGCCCGGTTGGCGATAGGCTTGCCACCTGTGATATTGTGGGTTTAGTGTCTTCGGCTAGTCGTAGGTGCCCTGGTTTTGACTCTGCCCAATCCTTCAGGGATATACTTTATATCGTTAGTATCCCGTATAAATACTTGAAAATGTTAAAAATACGTAACAATTTAATTTAAAAATCAAAAATATATTGTGTATGTTTATTATAAAAATATCTTGGCCTCAAGCTAGACCGATTGGAACAAAACTTAGTCAGTTAGAAAAACTTGTTGTTCTTTTTATACAAAATCAAAAAACTTTGTGCTTTGTGCTCAGTGCTTTGTACGTGCTATATGATCCCACATAAATAGCACGTACAAAGCAGCAACAAATATAAATGTTATTAGTAAACTGCCAATCAATAAAGAAAAATAAAGCAGTTTTGCCAATGCCACAACATAATTTAAACACGCTCACCTGACATACTTTAAAGACGATATTGATTCATATACTTTTGTTTTCATCTGAATTAATGAATGAAAGTAGAACTAGTGCAAGGATTTTAATGAATGGACAAAGATTTTATTGTTACGTCTTGAAAATATGTACAGTAACAAAAGTACAGTCCCTTGCGTTTTAAGTTTCGTGCATTTTAATAAAGTTAATTTTAAATCAATTTTGCTAAGATTGTGAAAAATCTCAAAAAGAGAAAACTAATTTTACTATAAGTATGTTTTTTTCTTCCTTTGTTGATGTATTAACTTAACTGCTTTCTTAAGATCTTAACCTGAAACTATTTGATAACCTGTCAAAATCGCAGGCTTTCAGTGGTTGCAAAATATTACTATAAAATAATCTGTACAACAAAGAAATAAATATTCAAGACAAGTCACACAAATTGAATCTAACCCCAAAGTACGCAAATTATACGCTTGTGTTATGGGTGTTAGTCAACGATTCTAATACATAGAAATACCTTTACAGATATTAGAATAAATTTAATACATAACCAGATTTAAATTTTAATCGCACAAACGCCTACTCCCGTCGGAAACCAAAACCCAGCCTCACGGTTGGTCAATGTAGTTAGGCGTGTACGCTAGCCACTCGAGTAACGTGACGGTCAATTAAACCAATAGCTTCCTTCAAAAACTTGTTCTTTTATTACTCATGTAACCCACGACGCCTAGTCAATATGCCAAGGGAGTTAGTTTTATTTTGGATTAGCTTCCGCCCGCGACTCCGTCCGCGCGGATGTCGGTCTTCGCGTGATAAAACTGAGAAATTAAGATTTATTTTTATTCTACGTATTTTTCCAGGATAAAAAGTATCCCATTTTATGCCCAGGATAATAATGTATAATTATACCAAGTTTCATTGAAATCGAACCGTTATTTTTCACGTAATGCCTTAACATACAGACAGACATTTTTTTTTTAATTACATACTTGGGTTTGGTATCGACCCAGTAACACCCCCTGCTATTTATTTTTTTAATATTTTCAATGTACAGAATTGACCCTTCTACAGATTTATTATATGTATAGATATTTTATTATATGTATAGATGTATAGATATTATATAGAAGGATTTAAAATTAATTCAATAGTCAGAAACGATCCAAAACCGAATGGTAAGAAGATCAGGGCGCACTGTTTAGTGTTGCAGCTATATCTCTATAATCTTATTCCTGGATACAAGTAGACTACTGCATCATTCCGATAAACGTGGCCTGTGACGTAATATTTAACAAAGAAATGTTACCACTTACGTTAACATATTCACACATGACATGCGCTCATACAAAATATAATCCTCATTTTGTAAGAAAGGGTGTAACATTTTAGCGAAATCAATATAACCAAGTGTTCCTGTTACTACAACTTTGGTACTCGCCACTGTTGTATACCAGTGTAGTCAGCAAATTCTTACGAAAAATTCTAGCTTTCCGTCTTGGTTTGGCGACTTAGCATTTTCCTCATTCTTTTCCTATGTAACATGGAATAGGAACACATAAAAGAACGAACAAATGTGGTGTTTGCAACTTCGTTTTGATGTCTGCTTTATTGGTAAAATAGGTTAAACAAATATAAATTCCAAAGTTGAACAAAAACAAACGTAAAATGTCATTCAAGTGTCACATGCACTTGTTCGTCCGGAACAGGATTCGAATGCATTTAAAATACTTTGATGAATATTTTCTAAATTCACTGACATTAGTTAATTTCTACAAGTTGCTAAATTTTGTAGCCTTTTTTGAAATGTAGTTTATGTAATTTTTCGATTTCCAAAAACGTTTCTGTTAGTATTCCCGTAGTAGTTTAATTTAAGTTAATTAATTTATTACAGTAAGTTTTCCTTTTGACTGTACACCCACCGTAGTAAATTATTGTCATTTACAGATATAAAACGTTAGTGGTGTCCACTGTATCAAATGAGTAATTGCAACTTCGCAGTAAACAAGTCAAACCCTGACAAGATAATTCTATTTATTTTCATAAGGTAAGGTTCATAAATACTGTCATATTACACATGGACATATTAAATGTTATATTACATATTACACAAATTGAATCTAACCTTTGGGGTTAGCCAACTATATGTTTGTGGTACGGGTGTTAATCAACGATACTAATACGTGTATGTACTTAATATGTAGATATCACAAGAAATTTAATAGACACCCAGATTTAGAAATGCATACACAACTTGGGGTCTAAACATTTCAAAAATTACGTCGATGAAATAAAAAGTATCACAAGTCTGTTGCTGGTTACCCCTTTATACAACATTTTATTAAGCTCAGCTAACGGAATTTTCATAAAAAAGGCAATTGGTATATAAAGTACTATTTTCTATGTAGAACCACTCTATGTATGTGCTCTGCTCTGCTCCGGATCACCAAAATTGTATGGGACTTTTGGTGACTGTATTAAATTTTTTCCAATTTCAACAACTGTCTACGTTACCATTTCTTATGGTTTTAAAATGTGACGGTATTTGGTTTATTAAAAAAAACTGCTAAATTTACCTGTCCAACAAGTTTGAAACACTATATTTCTAAATTTTAACTATTTATCACATGTTTTGATGATTTATATGCTGACATATTCAATTTATTGAAATAATAGCCTACATTGCTTCCTTTACTAATAACCTCCGTCTTGTTGGTCGAGTGGCTAGCGTATACACCAACCGACCGCAAGGTTCGGGTTCGATTCCCGACGAGGCAAGTATTTGTGTGATGAACATTTAAATGTCTGTATTTCCGGGTTTAGATGTTTGTTAAAATTACTTGTTGACCCACTAACAAATAACATAAGTATATGGCTCTCTTGGGTTAGATTAAATTTGTGTAACTTGTTTATGAGCATTTTATTTATTTATTCTGATTCAATTTAGAACATCTTTACTTTTGCAGCATAAGACTAGACTTTTTTCAAGGTTGTTTCCTATGATATTTTCGCCGTAGTTTTAAATACAAATATTTATACTGAAGCACAAATTAATGATTAAAATATTGTAAACATGAATAGAAAAATAAAAGAAAATATTCCATGTTAATTTTATTATCCAACCAGTGATTTTCGAATCATACGTTATTTTAAAACTACTTGTAGAATATTGATAAAATTTATGTAGGACCATTAGAGAGACAGGCATTGGGAAAAAAATTGCCATCTGATTGCCTTATGTGTGGGAGCACTTATATTTAATTGTAACTAGTCATGGAAAATGAGCGAGGTCGCCCGCACCGTCCTTTAGCAGAAGAAATTAATGTGTTTTAATTTATTTTAATAAGATACGGTGGGTGTGGCCAGAAACCAATACTTAGATAGTATTTATTACTTTTGTACAGATAAATTGTGAGGATGTCGTCGTCGTGTCGCCGAGTGTGTTGCGCATTCGCCATCTTGCTTCCTGTTCTCTTGCTAATGGTGAGTACTTGGATCATTGTTACCAATATTAAATTATCTCCCCCCCTTCCTCTGCCATCTCTCTTTTATCAAGATGAGTTTGATTTAATCCGCGCATGGTATGTATAACACGAGCTTTAGCCTGTATAGATATCTGTATCTGTACATGTTATCAAATTGTAAAACCGCTATCTACGTATTGAAGACACCGGACGCTTCCAGAACTAAAACATTTTTCTTTAGCATGTTTGCCTTTTATTGATTCTTTTCTTTGCCTAAATCTAAAAAAAAATGTAATGTAGTTTTTTATTGTTGTTGTTCGGAATTGGATACCTATCTGCTTGATGATTGGTTTACCACATTATTGGGCTAAGTAGAACCTTGGGTTCAAAATGGGTACCCTCGCTATGTCTCTACCTACGTTTTAGGGATACTGGCGTGAAGACAATAACTAAATTATTAAAGTAGAGAGATGCAATTTTATGTTTACTGTTTCATCCATAGCCCCACGTTAAAGCTCATGAGTAGAATAGACCACCTGCCTCCGCGCTCGGGTGCTTGTAAGACACGAATATATCTTACATCGGTCATTATTAACAAGATCTCTGGTGGTAGATTGTTATGCAATAAGTTTCTCAGGTAGGTCCAGCACCTTACCTGTTTTTGGTGACTTAACTACAGTGTCATATTCTGGTGCGGATGGTAAGGTAGCCGGTAGACTTGAACATTAAGCCTAGCAAGGCCACAGTTTGCTTGTCCACTGTCTACTGCCTAAAAATACTGTGAAACACAACGTTCATGGAAAAGATTTCATTTTTAATAAGTACATTTCCATGAAATAATATCATAATCTGACATTCTTAGAACAAACGCTTACTATGAAGTAAAATTAATTTGTGGAATGTAAATTTCTTTTAAGAAATGTAATTAATTTCATTCGCAGCTACCTCAGGAAGCAGCTTCTTTGCCCTTCGGTTTTGGACTTCTAGATTCTTTGTGAGTATTACCACGTTTATTAGCACGTTGAGTAGTGAGTAGCAGATATGTTTAAAACAAAATATGTAAATGTTAAACACGACTTGTTCTTTCTTCATTGATTTAATCAATTTAAACAGCATTTACCTATTGGTTTTGCTCATTCAGTTTTTCTGAGCAGCCATTATTGTGTTAATATTATTAATGTGCTTATTTTGTAATGTGTCAAATTCGGACACAGTGTCAAACTATACGATACAGAGAGTCAATTTTGTGCTACTTTCAATAAAAAGTCATAAGAAAGTACGCTAATTAGTAATTATTACGTTTAGAAAAGCATAGTTGGCCCCCACATACGTGATTCGTAAGGGCACCAGTGTAAAATCTTGTCGTTTTGCCTCCCTCCCCCCTCACTAACGACCCGTGTTTCAAGAACACAACTTACAAAGCCATATTACGCAGCAAGAGCTACTTTTAAAAAGCTTAATTTCCTGATGGCTTACGATGCTATCGCTTTACCTATGACCCTGACGTGACTGATCATGACGACATACGACTTATCATAAAATGTAATTTAAATCCGATCTTCGAAATCGAATAATAATTAGCAAATTAAACTTGACTAATGTCAGGTGTTCTCTTCTGTGCCAAATATAAGTAAGTACATTATCAAATATTTCTCTTTTTTACAAAAAAACTACTTCTTACTTTCAAATTGAATTAGTATTGTGTTACCAAATCAATTTTAAATTATTAATTTCAAACTTTGTTACAGTATCAGAAGTATTTTTTTTTCATTCAACTTCTTACTTATTTTTTCTTGGTTGTTTAATTATCAATAAAATTGTGTTTAATCAATAACACTTCTTCTTAGGCAAAGAAAATTCTCTTGTATGTTATAATTATTGTATTTTCGGAAAATCACACAGGATTCAAAACTTTATCTAATATACTAATAAATAGTAATATTCCACAGTCCTTTCGCGCGACCGACTAACAACCAAAAATTTTTACTTCATTTATCTTCGGCCGATTTTTATAAAAGTTTAAATAATGTTCTATTATACATCATCAGATCGGACACGAACGGGCAGTCGCTTATAGGAGCTCTGGCGCTGGCGCACATCGACCGCGCCATAGACAAGCTGCAGGCGCTGGCGGATCTCGCCTCCACTTTCGTTGAAGCTGCCGCAGGTACAGTTTTAGATTAGCTAAACAATTTTGGTGACACTCATCTCAAAGTTATTACATTTTATGTTTAGGTCGTAACCCATAGGACTTATAGGTACTTAATAGATACCTAAACAAACTTAGTAAGTTATTAATAAGTTAATTTTTTGGTACATTTAACCTCTTTATCTACTGAACCTATGTTTTTATTTTCCTTTGGGTAAGTATATAGATATGCCAGGCAACCCTGGCAAATGTTTTCTTGATTGGCCTTTTGCATATATTATACTTTTACTTTGTATGGATGACAATATTTTTTAATATTTCCTTTTATTGTAATACTTTTAAATAATGCATATGCAAGAAAATAAAATAACATCGTTCATCTGTGACATAAAAATATTTGTATTATCACAAAAACCAACCTGTGTCCTACAAATAGAATATACACCAAGAAAAAACAGAAAGTTACTTCTGCGTCCAAAATATTGCATAGGTATTGACGGATTTTTCCAGTGGTTTGATTCGAAGTAGGATAAGGGAGTGTAATCGATGCTTTAGGCTAAGACCTAAACCTACCCAGAGATGGAAGATCACCATCCAGATAGAGTAACTAAATCAGTAAAACTATTTATCTTCACTGGCTCTGATTTTGTAGTCTTGAATAGCTTCAGACAGTGAACAGAAATATTCTTAAAATATATCATCATATATAAATAAAAACCATAATTTTTTCCTGCACACTCGACACTTAAAATGATCAGTTTGTCACAAGTGATGGTTTTATTTTTTTAATAATGAAGTAACATTGATGTTAACTCATTTGCACCTTTCTTGTCTATTGTTTCTGTGTCTACAATAATATCACTGTTATTGGCTAAATCATGAACATCAAAGATGTAGTACCATAACTGTCTAGCATAAAATATATCACTTGTCTTTGTATACGGAAGAGGCAGATTCTGCATATGATCAAATTAAATGGACCATGCATTTACCTTCTCGGCCAAGTACTATAGATTTTTTTTAATTCGCTGAATTTCGCAGCTTTCCGTAGATGAAGCTCTTTCTTTACTGAATGTGCTAAATATTTTTTTTTAATTTCGTTCTGGTCATAATTTTGACACGGTCTCATATTAATTTTTATCAAGATCCGACTTGTTACATATGATTTTAAACTTAAATAGTCGCGTATTATTAACATATTATCTAATAACTATCCTCTCGTCTGTTGATTTCCGGCTCCCGGTAAATGTAAACAACGCAGATCTGTCGCTTACCGGGAGTCGGTAAAATCTTGCTTGACTCCTTTCACTTTTATTTAAATTTTAACAAAGCTCCTCGCCACTTTACAAAATTTTGAAATCTATTGACAGTAAATGGGGGTATTAGTGAAAAAAATCCTTTACATAATGTAAACAATAGGACATTCCGAAAAACGTGACGCAATTCTTTTTATGCGCGGACTGGTGACTATTGTGTCGTACCTTTGTTGTTTTTGTAGTGGTTTCGTATTTAAACTATGGTAAAGTATATAACAATTTTTTTTAATTGCTTAGAAATTAGAATAGTGCATCCTAATGATTCTATGTGAATACTTGCCCCTTGCCACTACATGAAAAAAAAGATTAAAACGATATAAAAAAACCAGTATAATGCGAGGTCCGGCGGATGGTCAAGATCGGGCAAATCCGGGAATTCGTTGTGTTAAAACTTGTTCCAATTCTTACAATTGAAATTTAATGAACTCAACTAAAGACATTTATAAATAATAAGTACTTACCCTTTTTTTCAAAATAATCAACAAGGGCAATAAAAACTACGCACAAGTCATCTGGTTAGCAGATGGCGAAAAGAACGTTTTGACTACCTACTTGTTTATTAAATACATTATTTGGCACTTTGAGTGCCAAGTTAGCTACAGGCCAGTTTATGATGTGGTTATCGCTTCTCGGACGTGATGATCGTGATCACATTCGAGAATCATGATTGTGATCGTGGATTACTTGTCACGTTAATCGACGAGTAGCTTACTTGGAGCTTTACTAATGGAAGATGGTGAAAGACACTCTAAGTTGCACTACTACATTTTTTTTTAGTTATAGGTAGATATAAAATGCCTCGTGGGTATAAGCTACACCCAAGAGGAAACAGATAAAAAAAGTGTGTGTTTGTCAGCTACGACGCACGATTGGAGTTTACTGGTAGTCTCTTTCTACGTAACGCCTAAATTTTTCGTATTACACTTGATTTTACTCTTCATAAAATTTTCGTACGGAGCCTTATAGCACAAATCGTTTCTTAAGGAGTAAACTCCAAAAAAGTATGATGAATGTATGTTGTATTATACATTCATCATACTTTTTTGGAGTTTACTTTTGAAGAATATAGAAAATCGAACGTTTCGTTATTGCTAAAGGTTATAGCCGTAAATTACAATATGTATTAGTAAGTCTTGTATAGGCATAGTACAAGGACAATTTGAAAACAAGATGGACAAACCATTTTTTTCTGAAAAGGAAGAAAATGATACGATAAAATATATAAAAGTATGTGCAGAGTGGGGCTATTCTTTAGATTCAGTAGACTTAAGATACCTGGTGAAAAATTATTTAGACGAACAAGGAAGGAATGTACTGAAATTTAAAAATAATTTTTCTTGGCCAGATTTTGTTAAAGACATTTAATATATTCTCACAAAGAAATTGACAGAACATAAAAAAATAGCTTATAGTAGTTACAATGAAATTGTACACATATGATGCGCAGGGAGAAAGGACTATAAAAATATGGTAAACTACTTAGAAGATTGTTGAATATTGTAACCCTAAAATTGGTTTGGTTATGTCGTCCAGAAGTATGATAAACTCCAAAAATGTAATATATGTCGTGTTTATAAAGTGAACTATTTAATCTGTGTAAAGTATTATTTCTTGCAAACAAAGGGTGCAATTTTGTTTTGCAATTCTTCTCAAATCAGTCATTGCAGAATTACACTCTACAAAAGTTGTAAAAGCCTGCAACGTCTCGTTCTGATTGATACTATCAACTAAAGTACGTATTACTGCTACCATGACATCAGAACTCCCCACAGTTGGTTTGCGTGCGTTAATAGCTATCTCTAAAAAAACAGTTTTGACATAAAATTCTATGCATATGTTGACCGCTCAGGTTTCGTGACATTTTTTCATTACAACTTACAACAATTCTTTTAAAACTATGCTCAGCTACAACTGTGACATCTGACTCCAGCAGTGAACTCGAAAGAGCTTACGTTATTATGATTTATCTTTTCTTTCAGATGCTGCGGGCGGCCAGTGAATATACTGGATACGGAATCTCGACATCTTTAGAACAAATGAAAATGTTTGTGATTCTTTATTTTTTCCTTTACTCATTTTTATAACATCACTGCCTTTGTGACATAATGCTCAAAATAAAAGATATTTATTCCAAAGATTTATTTAATATTCTGGCATGTAGTTATTAAGAGGCGCATCACAGACGAAGGTGGCTCTTCTAAGGGCTGTTTGGACGATCACATAAGCCCTTCGCAGAGCTACGTACTAGGCGCCTGCCACACCTGTATCTGTGGCTCCAAAGCAAACCATCACAATCAATGGCGCTGCTAAGATACCCAAACCCACTCAGGGTACAAAGGCGGTGGAGCTGAAGGCCCCTAGATCGGAAGCGGTGATACTAACTTTAAAGCCAAACGCTGCTGAAAGAAGAGTCTCGTGTGGCTCCGTATTGAGTAGGGCGCAGCGGGGAGATTGACCTGACCAAATCTTCTTCTGGGTCTGGGTCTTCTTCCGCATGAGGGTGACGGGATCCCATATGTTAGAAATTTCGGGCACACAGGGTGACGAGAAGGCCGACAAACTTGCCAGTAAACTGGAAAGTTTGTTAGCTAACGTGGCAACCATTGTAATCCGACCTGCGGATCACGAGCCTAGATGACGCAGCCATCGTGAAGACGTGAGTTGTTTTGAAGTATGCCGACACTACATACGCCTCGCACCCTCTGCCTATCACCTGCGCAACCACTTAGTACTCGTTGCTAAGGTGTTCTAACATACAAATGGCCAGATCGTTGGCACCGATAACAACATCGGCCATTGGATTACCCCCTTTTTGTAGTCAGTCTTTAACCGAACCCACAGGCTGTTCCTGAATTAACACAATGTCCAGATTGTGTTGGTGTTTGACGGCTAGCAGCTCTAACGTTGCGGTCTCCGACCTCTTTAGGTTTAGTTAGTCCCACTGTTATTTCCTTTTTTCTATCTGTAATATAGGAATAATAACTAGGGTTCTTGAATTTAATTACGGAGTATGGCAATCAAACACACAGGCTTGATTGATCAAGACTGATTTATTTTTATTAAAGTTTCTGATTACCCTCTCTTTACAAATATTGATACACCACAACTCCTCCACACTAAATTGTTACATATTTTTTATACAGAAAAGTAGTATCGACAACTCACTTAAAATATAACACCTCGTTCTTCTTACATTAAAAGTTAAATACAATATTAATTATACGCATTTTATGTGCAACACTCCCCTCTCCCATCCTATACGAGGGCGGTCCTAATTTACCCAAAGTAACGGCTTTAGGAACATAATGTTTTGTTATTAATATATTTCATAAAATAAATTTTGATACCATGGGATACTAACTCGGTTAGATAGCTGAAACGAGAAAAAAATCTCTGAGACAATTCATAGTAACGTTAGCAGTTGTAGTTTTTACTAGAAAAGTTTCCACCCACTTTGAATATGCGCCCGCTAATACAAAATAATGTATGTAGGAGAGATGATCACACACACGTGGGCCGAACGAGAACCACGGGACTAGAAGGCCGAGGGCTCACAAGTTGAGGGTAGTTAGTCAATAATTCAGAAATATCAAAACGAAGCCGTAACACCTGATGTAGTCGTACAACCTCATCGTAAACCTCATCAAAATAATAAATAATAGAGTAGCTACGTAATTACTTACTACACTGTTTACAAACATAACCACAATTACGCACAAACAACTATAGCGTACACCCATTTGTTACTAAACAAACCGTCATAAACATTGGAGTAAGCCTGCTACTATAACAACACTACGTAAACACGTCACGGTGTTCGTGCTTACGCAAACTTCAAACTTCCCCCGAAGGGAAAAGGAAGGGTCCACCTTGCCTATCCTGCGTGAGTGCCGACCGAATAATGCACCCCCCGGACGACCCACATCCTGGGGCCCAAGATCCCAATTGAATTAACAATTGCGACCTAGAAGTGTCTCTTTGTCAACCTATGACAGGGAGGGACTATTACCAGTGGCGACCCCCGTACTAGATAGCGGTCCAAACACTGAGAGACGTGCCAAATTTCCCAAAGCATGTCTACCGAAATATGGTGGCGCTAGGGTTTTTATACACGTGGCAACGATGAACGGACCAATCAGAAACGAGTAACTTGCTAAAGCTTCACCTGCTGTGCTTATGAGACAACTTTATCCATGACTTCCCGACAAACGGACCAATAAGAAACGAGTTACTTGCTAAAGCGCCACCTGTTGTGCTAACGAAGCAACTTTATTCATGACTTCCCCATAAACCGGCCAATAAGAAACAAGTTACGAGAATTCCGATGCACCTGTGGCGCCAAACGTACTGATGACCACAATATCATAACTGTACTTTGTTCATGACTTTTCGACGTTACACGCGGGTGCGCCGCCAGTTGTACAGACGATACTCATGACTGATCCCAGATATAGAAAATATCCTAGCTCATGACCTTCCGACATATATATTATTTAATTTTGGACTTAAAAAATCTACTTGAACCCAAGCGATTTACACGTCTGGCATTCATTATAAATGTGTCCTATATCCCTAATAACATTGCCCACCATATATTGTCTCTCGCAAAAGATTTCATTCGTACTGTTCAACGTGACCAAAGCCACATTAAACATACAAGCAAATGCTGGCACGCCACTGAAAGGAGGACAGCGGAATACACATACAATCACGTCCTG
>NJDD01004776.1:0-32875 GCA_002245505.1 Calephelis nemesis | reverse complement strand
CCCTAATCTTACATATCTTTTTTTGAATAAGACGTGTTGTCATTGCAAAGGCCAATAAGAGAGCAGTGCCTCACCTCCCCGCACCTCAGCTATTTGCCAGAATTGTTTCAAAGCAAAATTATAAAGAATAGGCGTCTATTGGGATGTGTGGTCGATGTAAATACCACTAAAATTGATTAATTTCGCTCAATACGAACACTAACGTTGGGTAAGCTATTCCAAAGCGAGGTTTTGAGTCAAAAAGCTAGACTCGCTTTGCATAAATCTGTGCTTATCCCAACGTTATTGTATGGAAGCGAGAGTTGGGTATGTCAGAAAGACCATGTAGGATAAATGCGGTGGAAATGAGAGCACTACGGAAAATCTGTGGTGTAACGCTCGCTGACGGCATTCATAACAGTGAGATCCGAGAAAGAATGGGATTGAAAGAAAGTGTTGGTGTTAAAATGCGAAAGGGCATGCTCCACTGGTTTTGTCATGTGGAAAGAACGACAGATGAAAGATTGACAAAGCAGATATACAATGCGAATGTGGATGGATGTAGGTACCCGGGGAGACCAAGGCTGACATTTCACGATCAGATCAATCGGATATTATCCGAGGGTGGTGTCAAGAGTCTCCGAAACCGGCGTGTTTGTATGAAAAGGGTAATGAATGTGAAGGAAGCAAGACAGGTTTGTCAGGATCTTTAGGTATGGCACTCTATACTCTCTGCCTACCCCGTACGGAACTTGGCGTGAAGATATGTATTATGTATGTAATATGAACACTAAATTCTAAACTCTCCCATCGTAATTAAAATCTGCTTGCATCTTTTTTCTTGATCCCGCCGAAAGAGAGTAAATTATTTTCTCGAATTCCTTGATTTTCTTGACTAAATAATAATAATCCGCAATTAATAATAATAATCCGCTAGTACTCTGTTCAAGAGACCCTAAAACGACATATCCGATTCTGATTTCTAATATGCATGAAATCGAAATTCAAGAGTAACCTAACAAGTGAGAGGATCGTGTTTTTAACGACTTACGTAATATTTGCTATTACTTACATACAACAATTAAAAAGCTTAATTTAAAACAATTATGTATTAGGATTACTTGAAACACTAAAATCATTAGCTGAAACCGAATAAGAAATAACGTGTAATCTTAATATATATAAATAGCGTGACACGTTTGTCCGCGATGGACTTCTAAACTACTTAACGGATTTCAATCAAATTTACACACCGTGTGCAGTTTGAACTAATTTGAAAGATAGGATTACTTACATCTCAATTTATGGCAAGTGAAGAAGCGGGTAACAGCTAGTATTAATTGTAAACTTTAAAAGTCTATTAGTACAAATAAAATCTCGTAGCAATTGCAGAAATATAAATTTTAATAAATTATCGCTGTTCAACTAAATTGACGAGTTATGGTTTTACTGTGACTCGCATAATAATTTTGCCAATGTAATGTCTAGAAATATACACTGAATACTAGGTACAGTACTACTGTTTATTATTAAATTATGCGCTTCGGCTTAACACTTTTTACTCTTTTTACACTTTATACTTACTGTTTATTACTTTTAAATTGGCTGACCTAATCTAAATCTAAGCGAAATGATAAATTATGTACCTAATAACTACTCTATATTATATGGATACACTTTAAAATACACTTTAATTAATCGCCTCTGCGGTCTAGCGGTTCAGATGTTGGACTTGACTGCATGAGGTCTCGACTTCGAATCCCGGGTCGGGCAACAAAAAGAAAATTTGGATTTTCCAATTTTCTAATAAAAAATTTTTGCTCGGGATTGGATATGTGCCCCGTTGGTGGTAGGCTTGCCACCAATCACATTGTGGGACGTAGTGTCTTCGGCTAGTCGTGGGTGCCCTGGTTGTACCTCTGCCTACCTCTTCGGGGATATGAGCGTGAAAATACTTTTTTTTGAAATACATTCGGATTTCAGAAGCTTGACGAATGTAGCCGAAGCGCATAATTTAAATAGAAAATGTGTATATTGGTTTATAATTATTGTGAATTATTTACACCAAGACATTTTACTATTTATTTACAGATTTATAATAAGCTTTTATTTTTTCCAACTCGTAAGAATTAGTAAAACAAAGATTTGCTATCCATCTTTACACCAAACTCAATACTTGGCCACTAACAAATCTAAAACAAGCTAAACAAGGAACACTGTACAAAACACGCAAATAGACAGGATAACATTTAAAAGACCACCAAATTTTTGAGATAGGATTTAACACTTTATATTTATCAAGTAATAAAAAATTGCAAATTATAATTTTTTTCCGATGCAAAATACAAAATTGATAGTTATAACTTAAACGCCAACGGCAATCACTTGCGCAGGCTGATGACGTCTTGACTCGTACCTACTAGGTAACAAGTAGTGCGACAAAAAGTAATGCATTTTTGCGGACAATTTCGTTGCGGTTCTTAAACGTAAATTTTATGTATGTAATATGTATATAATAAAATAAAGTCCCACAATGTGATAGATGGCAAGCCTATCGCCAACCGGGCACATATTCATTCCGAGCAACATTTTTTTTATTAGAAAATTGGAAAAACACAATTTTCTTTCTGTTGCCCGACCCGGGATTCGAATCCGGGACCTCATGCAGTCAAGACCAACAACCGAACCGCTAGACCACAGAGGCGACTACAATAATATGTTTTCATACAATAATATTATGTATTAATCGATTTCTCTGTTATTTCTGAACCTATTTCAAAAGATCTTTCTTGTTTGAGAAAGTATATCTCCGGGGTAAGTTCTATTGCCAAGAAGTCTAGATCTGATGTAATCTCAAGGGAATCATGGAAAATACATTTTTTTTGTACGTTAATGATGGTATGTTTCGTAACCAAAGTCGGTTCTTTCAGTTTTGCTGCGATTAAATTATATATTAATATTGCGAAAGACTTTTATTGTACATAAAGTTGTTAGTGTGTGTTTTAAGAACCAATTATATGCACCCTTTCTTAAAACCTGCAGGTAATAGTTAAGTAAGTGGTTTTCAAGAAAACATCTACTTTTTATTCTACGTTTAAGTAATCGAGTATAATGATGTTTTAAAATGTTTTTAAAAAGACATGTACTTACCTCCATGGGTATAAAATAGGGAAATCGAAAGTCATACCATTCGAGAGTAGAGAAGTCAGCAACAAAGGAAGGCCCTAATTCACAGTCATGATTGTTAGTGAGTATCCTATTTATGAATATACAGGGTGTACATCAATAAATTCTGTATAACATACTAGCTAGGATTTCATATTGTTCCTAGCTGTTTTACTAAACAATTTTATGCTGTATGACTTCTCCCGCGAAAAAGCAATGGAGACATTACGGTAAAAACTGCGATTATTAATTTTTTAATTGAGTCAAATTGTGGATAATTACTAAGATTAATCAAAATTAGTTAGGCAGTTTTTGAATTAAGCCCAAACATAAATCATGGTACGAAAATTTTATGATAGGTATACCGAGTAGATTCTACTATATATGTGTATTTATTGATGACAAATATTTAGCTTGAGGAGGTATATCATATTAAGGGGGATCATAGCAAACCAACATTCGGGCTTTCAAACAAAACAAAAACTTCTTCAGCTTCAGGTATGAAATTATCAACTTAAAAGAAAAGTGTTAAATCATGCTTTTAACATATATTATACAGAGTGTTGTGTTTTTGAAATATTTACATAAAACCTCAAAGAAAAAATTTAAAATGGTTTGAATCAATAGAATAAGAGAATTGAGAAAGTGGTGGAACCAGTTATAGTTATATACAAACATACTGGTCACGGATGTAGGCGGAAATTTACGAAATAACACGTTATTTGGTCCGGCTGGAGTAATAATAGATATACGGTCTTTTTGACTTTTGTCTATACTAAAATAATATTAGTTCCGATCCAAATAAATAATAATGTTTCGGGCTGAGCAGTCTTCATGCCCACAAAGTGGTGATGTTAGTTATAAAAAACGCAAGGCCAGCAAGGTAGTCCTTCAGGCACAGAACTCGGTTGGAAAGTAGAGACACAGGTACGTCTCGGTTATAAGGTAGTAATATCTCATAGTGTCTATAGACCTCTCTCTCACCGTTAGGAAATCCGTCTGCTTTTTCGCCATCTTTTTTAAAAACAATCTTTGATTGAATGAATTTCAGTGTGCTGTCGACGGTATCTTAATAGGTACAGATTTTCAAAATAAAAGGCGTCAAAAAGGACGTCCCTTAATTTAATAAAAACCAGCTGTTCCTCACGTTCTGGTTGTAAGGTTTTTTGTATGGGAAAAATTATAATGCAGTTTTTTCTAGGTTCCTCACAGTCGAAAGGGATAAAAAAATATTCTATGACCTTCTCTTAGTTATAAGTTGCCTCCACGTGAATTTTCTACGAAATTGGTTTAGTCGTTCTTGAGTTATAAATAGTGTGACTAACACGACTTTCTTTGATATATACAGGGTTACGTTCAAAAGACTGGCCAAATTTTGATGTAAGGGAGTTAAGGCTAAAATGCATAGGACATTTCAAATGTTAATTGCCAAATTGTAATATTTACTTCTATGAACATTCATTCAAATTAGTCTGCGTTAATACTTCACTTGTTGTCACGCTATGTCGTACCCAGTACGAGCCCTGACGTCACCAGCCTGCGCAAGCGATTGCGGTAGGAGTTTATAATCACTAAGTATATTAATATATATCACTATCACTAAGTATATATATAGGTATATCTGCATTTTGTATTTTGCGCCGGATAAAAGATATAATTTGCATTTTTCTAACATTTTTATTACTTCGTAAATGGAAAGTGTTATGAATTCTTAGCCCTCTCTCAAAATTTGGTTAGGCCTTTAAATAAATAAAGTCGAAGTGTTGGTCTAGTTCTTACTAGTTCTGTACAGAATAGGCCATCTGCGTTTCTGCCAGGCAACAAGAGACCAAAAGTTAAATAGATCATTTTTAACTAGACTACGTGCCGTACAGCAACTTACCAGGGTCCAATGCCTTACCTGTTCCTATTGCCATTATTAGTGTTCTGGTTCAGAGAGTAGGACAGTGGGTAGACTTGCACAATTGGCTTGACACCTCGGCCAGAAGACAATACCTACGCGCCTGCAATATCTGTGGTGTCTACAGGCTACGGTTACCTCTTACAAGCAGGAGAGTCGTGTGCTTTTTTGCTATCTTCCTACTAATATTATAAATGCAAAAGTTTGTATGTTTGTTACGCTTTCACACAAAAACAGCTGAAACGATTTTCATAAAATTTGGCACACACGTAGAGGATAACATGTATTAAGACATAGGATAGTTTTTATCCCGAAAATATGTTTCTGTGGGACCATTACCCACGCGGGCAACAGCTAGTAACTACTAACATTCTCGTGTCACAATGTTCGTTCCCATACTCCTTATAAACGGCTTCACTGATTTTAATGAAATTTTGTGAGCAGATTGAGTAGGTCCGAGAATCGGCCGAAATCTATTTTTTATAACCCTAAGTGATGAGGGTGAATCTTTTTCATACCCCTTAGTGATAAGGGTGACTCACCCCAATTTTTTCATAGCAGAACAACGTCTGCCGGGTCAGCTAGTAATATTTAAAAAAGTAGATAATTTTGAAGAAAATACTATAAAGTATGACTATAAGTCGCCATACAGGCCCTGAATGTTCATACAAAGTGCATGAGGTATGTGGCAAGTGGTAAGTGTACATCCGTGAGATGACTCGTCCCGTCACTTGCCCGACCACTTTCCCGAGTTTATTGACACACTGCGCTTACGACTCGTTTTTGTTAATGACACTTTAGATAGATTATAAAATAAGTTTACGGCTTCTCCTGTAACTTATACCTACACATTCGATTTTTGAAGTGAAAACTTTTTTAACGGCGTTGCGTTCACTTTTATTGGAATGGGTAAAAACTTCTAAACTCGCGGCAGGACACGTGACCCAATTCGTAAGACGGCGCAGGGCGCTTGCGCGAATGTTCGTGTTGTCATGTTTGTGTACGATAGCGCAATAAGTAAATATTGTATTCTACCACATAAACGATGGTACTTTTATACTGATAAAGCAATTCGTGCAAAACTATTCTCTAACCATTCCAAAATATCAAAAATATAGGTACAACGTCAATATTAAAGTTTTCAATTCTGCCGGCACTCTCGGAGTGCAACCCGTCGTTTTCTGTATCGTATTAACTAGTGCATAATTATACCAGTAAGTCTTGTTGGTAATGACCGAATGAGTAAAGTAGATGTTCCACTCTACACAAGGGACCCGGAAAAAACACGTAGAAAACTATTCACACAAAATTCAAGACTAAAGTTAGTTTGTTTCTTTTGGATTAGGCCAATATTTTAAGATATCGGAAGGCAAACAAGCAGATGGATTTCTTAATGGTAAAGGTGGTAAATGATGCGTTGCCAACCTGAGGCCAGGATGCTAAGCTTCGAGCAAAAGTAAGTTAACTGGTTATCTTAGCCACCGAACCGGAACACGTTAACCACAAGCGCTGATGTTATTGCTGCAGGAATAGATAAGGTGGTGGAAAAAATCTGGGCGAGTCGCTGTAAAACTTTACCACCTAGTTAGATGTCACGGTATTAGTGACGGTAAGCCTATGCTCGCCTTTTGCGAGCTGCGTGACTGGAAGGGAGATGGTTTTTTTCTGCAGAAGAGCCCGGACCAGTACGGGTGTCTGTATTTTTTTATTAATTACGGCGAACTTCGTTTCACCCGTTCAGTGTGTGAAGGAAAAATTAAAATGCTGTTTTTCCTAATTTCCTCGCAGTTTTCCCTTTTTCTTATCTTTTAAACCTTCCTAAGACCTGAACAAATAAATAAAAACCGATATTAGCCAAATCGGTTCAGCCGTCCTGAATTTTTAGCGAGACTAACGAACAGCATTTGATTTTTATATATTATGTAGATGTAGATGTAGATGTAGATTTGTTGTTTATAATATTTGTATTACTTTACTTAAATATGAATCTGTATGCTTCTTGGTTATCACTTCACGTGTGAATGGACGGAAAGATTTTGCTGGTTCTTTTTTTTTGTGAAAGAATAATAATTTAAGCTCACCAAAACGGGATAAAACCGATTTTAATATCAATAACTACGTAAATCTGATAACTCAATCTACACAAAAATTTAGTATATTCCTAAATTTTCGTTCAGTTCAGATTTCGATTCGGAAAAAATATTTTCCTCGCAAGTTTCCTCGCAGTTTTTCCAATTTTGTTATCTTTCAAACTTTCCCTGGACTTCGACAAATAATTAAAAATAAAACTTTAGCAAATTGGTCCAGTCGTTCAGAAGCTATGCGCGTACATTGGTACAATATTCAAGTTCAAGTTAGATCAATCTACATACGGTGTGGAAATTGGATTAAAATCGGCCAAGCAATTTAGGACAAATAACGTGAGGTATAAGTAATTTATATATATTAAGATAGATACCAACCGACTCGGCAAACGTTCTTTTGCTATATAGGTAAATTAGTATTTTTTTCTAGGTCAATAAAATTAGGAAAATAATTAAAGTACTCATATCGCCATTGAAAAAAGAAAACAGGCCTACTGAATATTTAGACCCAAACAATAATTGGTCAAGTCGTATCGTAGTAATTCTGTTACAAACTCTGTGACACGAGAATAACTATATTATCGTGTCACAGAGTTTGTAACTAACGTAGGTTATTTATTTATGTATGTGATATTTCGAAACTTGTTTGATCAAAATGTGCGGATACTAGACAAAAAATGAAAAAAAATAATGAACTTCAATAAGATATGCAAATAAATATACCTCAAAGACCTAGGTTTAAAGTAACAGAGCAATTCTGATATTTAAACTTTTTGTTAGGTTAGTATTTTAATCAAACAGGTACGCATACTTTCTAGCTGTCAGACGAGACTGATTAAAAAAACGGAGTTTTGGCGCCATCGTGAAAGAAGATGGTCGTATTTTTTTCATAAGTATTGAATTTCGTGTTTATAAAGAGTGAAATTACTCAATTTTAGTTGCATGTTATACAATTTTGTTCAGTGAAAGTGCACTAATGAAATAATTATGATAAAATTAGTGTTAGTGTATTTCCTTGCTGCCGCCAAATTCGCTAGACGAGCTTGGGTAACGAAGCCACCGCTCGACTCAAGACCCAGACATGACTTTGTAAATACTGACTAAATCTTGTATCGGTAATTTTTTGTTTAGTATCCGCACATTTTCGTTAATCAAGTTTCGAAAAATCACATCGTAGATTACTCGTTATATCCAAGAAATTTCAAAATGTCGCTTGACGTTAAGTCGGTACCGAAGAATCGACACCAATGTTTGTTTAAATATTTTATTAGAGTAGTGATAATAATCGATAATATACAATAACTACACAATAGTGTTCATTCATTCATTCAATGTCATAGCAGGTCACAATGACCGTGACGTGGTTGTTTCGTAAGTCCGCATCCGTAAGGAGTCAGTATACCGGTCCGACCACTTTCCCGCGTTTATTGACTCGCCAAATATGATTTCACTTGCGAACAAAATATTAACATAACCGAAATGGACAACTTTCAATAACGTAAAACTAGTTATTAATTCTGTCAGAGCGAGCTGAACGCGGTTAAAGGGGTTCCGTATCTAACAAAATTAAGTACAGTAGTAGGTACTATTTAAACTATGCGCTTCGGCTATATTCGTCAAGCTTCAGAAATCCGAATGTATTTTAAAGATATCTATGTGGCAACTTTAATACATAATTCATTAGTTTAGGTCAGCCAATTTAAAAATAAAAGTATAAAGTGTAAAAAGAGTAAAGCCGAAGCGAATTTTTTTATTATGAATGACTAATTTGTTGCTAACCGCGAGGTTTTTACAACTTCACCGGGCTATATAATTTAAATAGTACTACTGTAAGCTTTTGCACACAAAAACATTTTATAGTCCGCCACGATAATATGAAAATAACACTTGCATTGAAAATTTTCAACAAACCCACGACAACACCTACATTAATGTAGCGAAGAGCCATGTCGATCACATCAGTTTTTAAAAAGAAATCGAGTCGAAATCCGTTCAAAAGCTCACCAAAGCTCACTCAAAGCTCACATCAAAAAGTGATACCTCAGACAAATACACATACACACGTCAAATTATAACATTCCCCGTTTTCCGTCAAGAGTTATATAAGTTAAAACTACATTGATCCAAATTTTAAATCAGCTCCTATCAAGTTTTTAAATTCTGAAACTTTCAGCTTTTTAAAAAATGAAAAAAGTCTGGTTTTACAAAATCACCAGATCTCACTTCTTCTTCTTTTTTAATTCTGTATTGTACACAAAAAGTCAAAAAAAACATGTAAATATGTAAAATTATACAAAAGGCGAGCTTATATGTATAAGAGATTTCTTCCAGGAAACCCAAAATAGTGAGAATGCATAAAAAATGTAGAACATACAATGCTCAATACAAAAACTAACTTTACAAAAAAAAACACTAAATTACTTATTATGACTAAAGCGCCAACATGCTAATTAATTACACACCAAAACGCTCCATTACTGCCTTCTTAAAAACTGTTAATGATTGAATACTCCTTATTTCACAAGGCAATGAATTCCAGAGTTTCACAGCATTAAAAGAAAAAGAATGGTTATGCGACTTAGTAGAACTACAAGGCAATCTCAAAATTCCACGCAGGTGTGGTCGACAATCTGAATCAAAATGATGTAAAAATGTAAAACGCTCCTACAGATATTCAGGAGAAGCAACATTAAATAGAACTTTGTAAAGGAAACAAGAGACAATGAAGGTTTCTACGCTCACGAATGGGAAGCCACTTAAGCCGCTCTCTGAACATGGAGATATGATCATATTTCTTCAGGCCGAAAATGAAGCGGATTCCTACATTTTGCCATCGTTCAAGTTTATTAAGGCATTCCTCACAATATAAGACTCGATTAAATAAGCTTTCATCTTATTCAAAGTGCAGTGAACTTACCGTGTTCTGCTCTGATGATCATATATTTTGACTGTTATTATAATTGATTGTATCCATGCTACGTGGTTTCTTTTAGCTAAAATCCATAATAATAAAAAAGCTTCTTTGTTTGTTTGTCCTTTTTTAACGTGGCACACGTAGCTATGTCATAGAACCTAAATTTTTTAACCGACTCCAATGATTGACGAAAAAGAATGTTTTAAATTCGACTTATTTTTTTGTATGTTTGTAACGCGATTACTTGGTCTGAAAACCCCGATTTTAATTATTCTTTTTCAGAAAATTATGTCGATTCTCACAATAATATATCATGATCCGAGAGTTGGTTTTTGAGTTATACTTAGACAGCTTTCCCGGTGAACTTCGTTCCTTCCGCTTTGTTTGTACGGGAAAACTCAAAATGTTTTTCCTAGTTTCCTCGTAGTTTTCTTCTTATCTTTTAAACCTTCCCTAGACTTAAACAAATAATTCAAAAACAAAATTAGCCAAATCGGCTTAGCCGTTCTCGAGTTTTAGCGACACTAACAAACAGCAATTGATTTATAAATTAAGATAAAGCATAAATTGTTCACTTATGTGAAAAATGTATATATAATAATGTAAATATATATAAACATAAAAAAAACACATAGGTACCAAGCCTTATTGCACCTCCTTCTTTGGACTCATCTAAAAATATCAATATATTTTATTACCAGTAGGGTTACTCTTGAATCTCAATATCATGCGAATTGAAAATTAAAATACGAGTAGGTAGTATAGTCATTTTAGGTACTTTTGAACACAGTACTAGCGGATTATTAATATTTAGTTATGTACAGATAAATTCAACGAATTTGATAAAACTAATTTATTTTTGCTGTTAACTATATGTTAATAATTCGCTAGTATTGTGTTAAAGAGTACCTAAAATGACATAATCGATTCCAATTTCCAATTTTGCATGAATCGAGCTTCAAGAGTAACCCTAAAGTTTGAACCCGCCAGAAAACGAAGGGTTTCACAAGTTTGACGTATCCGTGACCGTGTGTGTGTCTGATTGTTTGATTATAACTTTTGAATGGATTGGACAAATCCGACTCGGATTTTTTGTTTGAAAAAGCGTTAATAAAAAATATTAGCATATCTTTGTATACACTTGAACTGTATTTAAAGACGCTGTAAAATTTCGGCAAAGGTGCCACTAGTTCTTAACCACGGCACTGTCCGTGTGGGTAACGGTGATCACGTGCCAACAAATGCCTCTCGAACGGTAGGCTTAAAAAATCTTTGTCTCGTTGTTTAAGAAACTAGTAAGTTAAAGTGTTTTGTCGTTAATTAATCTTCATATAATGAGAATACATTCTTCCATAGCTATAATGGTTTGATTGGTTCATTCTTTCCCACAGTTTTTCTCTCGACAGAAAAGTCGTCGACATTGTAATTAAGGAACTAGTTAAAATTCTTTTATAAACGTTTATCATTAAAAGGCATCCGTTTTGATAAAGTCTTCCGAATTTTAATTAGTATTTTAAGGTACATACCTACATATCTTTATATGTTCATGCAAAGTATTTTACGCGAAAGTCGAAGGCTTGCATTGAGTGCTTAATGTGCTCCAGGCTTGGCTATAACTTCTTTCACATTCATATCTCTTTTCATAAAAACAGGCCGGTTTTGAAGACTCTTGACAACACCCTCGGATAAAACCCGAGCTATTTGGTCGTGGAATGTCAACCTAAGTCTCCCAGGGTCTAGCTATCCATCTACGTTCGAATTGCTTTATCTGTTTTGTCAATATTTCATTTACCATTCTTTCCACATGACCGCACCAAAGGAGCATGGCCTCTCACATTTTTACACCAACAATTTCTTTTAATCCTACTCTCTATCCGATCTCAATGTGTAAATTCGATCGGCCAACGTAATAGCAGTAATAGTACAGATTTTCCGTAACGCTCTCATTTCGACCTCATTTATGCTACTTTTATAATTTTTCTGACTGTTTTCAACTCTTGCACCCATGAAGTAACGTTAGGTTGACCACAAGTTATGCAGACTCTGGTACCTTGACTCAAAACATCTTTTTGAAGAAGCTTACTCCTTTCCTACACATAGATATGTGAAGTAGATGTAGATACATCTACATCCACGGTGTAGCTTCCATCCCTGTAAATTAACATAATCTTCATATTTATGTACTTTTCGCCATATTCTTTTGTACCCCCTATATAGAATAAACTATCTGCCTGCCCGTTGAGTTTTTTTCGCCGGATCTTCTTAGTGGCCATGATTCTGATGCGGGGGTATCTATAATATAAAAATGAATTACTAAATGTGTTGGCGCATAACTTACTAACGACTTAACCGATTAGGCTAATTCTTTTATTGTTGAGTTAGTTATTGTTAGAAGAAGGTTCTTATGAAGAGAATAACCTGGAAAATTGTAGGGAAAAATGGGAAAAACAATACTTCATTTTTCCCCATACAAATTGAACGGGTAGAACGAAGTTCGCCGGGACAGCTAGTTTTTTTATAAAAATGTCAACGCGCAAAAGTACCATTTGTGTATTCTACGTGAAAAAAGTTTTTTTCTGATTCTGACCAACAAAGTGTCAATAACTTATCAATTCGGAAGCTGCATGTCAAAGAACAATGTGGAATACAAAACATCACTCTCTCTGTTTCCCACGACCTGTTCCACTGACTATAAAGTAAACTAGATAACTGGTGGGAACCTCGCAACGATGTGCAGTGTTAAGGGTACTCTTTCCACTTGAACAAAAAAATGTGGCCATGATCGAGGAGTTATCAAACGACGCTGAACAACAAGGCTCGGGTTCCGTCTCGCCTGATAGAAAGTAATAGGTTCATCCGTCGGCCTCATGACATGACTCTGTATACGTCTGCAGGAATAGGTAAGGTGGTGGATCTCTCTCAGAAAAAGAGTGTCCTGCAGGACGGCACTAGTGCTAATCTTTGCTCGGCTTTCACAATCTGCCTGGCATGAAGGTAGATGGCCCATTTCACACAGGAGATCCAGACCAACACGGAGAAAACCTATATTACCTATATTGGTACCTATATAATACCTGTATGATACTACAGGTATTTATTTTGCATATTTATGCTTATTATTTATATCTGTTTATAAAGTTCATTAGTGAGTTATGCATAAAAAAATTAAAAGTACCAAGTGTTTCCAGAAGTGTTATCCTCGTTAAAGAAATCACGGTATTTATTTTTCCAAAAGTGAAAAAACCATTTATTGTGATTTATGGGAATTTTTGCCTGCAATAAAACTTGTTATTATTATTATAATTATTATTTCAAGTCTCACCGCCACACTTTTAATGACCTTATTTTCATTTTCGCTTAATAGAGAAGCATAGCTGGTGGCTTGCCTAAAACTCTTAACTAATAACCATAATAAATTATTAATTAATTTATTTATATGATCAAATGTTAGCATTTGTTAGTTAGCAAAATGTTACTATAATAAAATATTTTGTAAAAACTTTTTAACACATGTTCTGGAAATAAATAGTTTTAATTTCATTCAGCATACACACTTAACGCAATCAACTGTCTGTAAGCCTTAGGTTCGAATCCGGACAGGCACAAGGCCATGTACCTATGATTACATAGACTTTCTGCATTTTTAGATATTGAAATATGACTATTAAATTTGTTTTGTTAGTTATATAGTATGTATTTCAAGCGTATTATGAATAGCTTACTTTGTAATCATGTGAAATCCTGTAATTTGTCAATTTATTTATTAATTTAATTGTAATATTTTTAATTACAGCGGCTGGTGACGTTATGGCTGGTAGTCCTCGTGGTGGCTGCCGAGGAGGGTCCCTCGGGACTGGTTACTAGAGAAAACCCTCAGGATTTGCAAGCAGAAGCCTCAGAGACAGGTATATTCATTCGATCGATCATTCTAGAATAGACCATTATAATGTGCAGAAAATTTGAGAAGGCGAGCAAGAAGATATACCAGATGTTAAGAAGTACACATCTCCTTTTGACTTTTACAGAGATTTTAACCCGATATGAGCGTGTACCTACTGGGTTACCAAAGCCCTCACCACGAGTTGGTATAGATTACGTTCGGTAAGTTACGTGTCTAAATCTATGACACTTTTGAGCCCTTACCACAAGTTTACGGCTTGTAAAGTTTACTAAACTGGCTACCGTCTCTGTAAATTATTTGTATGAAAACTTTAAACAGCGCCTCTATTGGTAACTAAGTGAAACACATTTTTAGACCAAAAGTGTCATAGATTTCGACACGTAACTTGCCGAACGTAATCTATATATACCAAGTCATGGTAAAGACTTTGGCTTAAAAATGTGTTTCTCTTAGTCACCAATAGAGGTGCTCAAAGTTTTCATACAAATAGCTTAAAGAGATGCTAGCGAGTATAGTAAACTTGCAAGTCGTAAACTCATTGATGGACTTTAACCCCACGACAATCGCTAACTTTACGACTTATGACAGCTTAAGAAACGACCGGGGTAGACGTGTGATGATAATGCAGGACTCTAACATCTATTCTGACAGACTGCACTAGTTGAATAATATAAGCAATGGAATCGTTACATACTGATGCCATTTAACTAAAAACGCGAACTATCTGGCAGGTATGCAAAATGCCTGGTTTGAAACAACTTTGCAGCAACTTACCTGGGTAGGGATCCACAGCCTTACTTATTCCTGCCTACATAATCACAAGGGTAGGATAGCCAGTAGACTTGCACAATTGGTCTAAGCGACACACCTACAACATCTATGGTCGCTATAGGCAGTCAGTTTGTTCAAAAAAAAAATTCGTTGATTGGTAAAAGATAACCCAGTCAAATTATTAATGTGCAAAATCTTTTAAAATATTTAACAAACATTAATCTACTGTCGATTCGTAAAGTCGTTTCTGAGAAAAGAACTAGCATGAAATTACAAAAAAAGTATGTGTATATTGATGTATTTACTGCTAATACCGATCATTCCAGGTGCTCAAGCCCAGAAACGAGATGCGTCTCTCTCCAACTCCTATGGAGAACCTTTACCTCCTGATGCGTACGGTCCGCCACAGATCATCCAAAATGTTGGTAAGTCACAGTTACAAGTGTACGAGAAAGCGATAAGCGACTCTCTTCAACTCCTATAGAAAACGTTACTGTTCTGAGACGTACAGATCCTTCACAATATTGGTAAGTTTATGTCTTAAGTCTTAAGAAATAGAGAATCGCATCATCAACACTACTTTTTATTTATTATAACTTTTCCGTCGTCGTAGTCGGATTGGAATCACAGCTTTATATTTTCAAGCTGCCAAAATGTTACGTTTCACATTTTCATTTTTTTGTAGATAGGGAGCCTCAGCCTTTATGGCATCAGATAGCGAACAAGTACAGTGCTCTTTTGTATGAGACAATCCTATGGACCTATTGCCCTATGGACCGGAAAATAACTGCTATTATGGCAGCAGCAATAAGTAAGGTGATGCAGCAGCAGCAATAAACATTTTATTAAAACGATTAGCTCATAAAAATTATCTTCTATTTCAGTAACCGACGTACAGAATCCTGCCCCGATATATGGGGTGCCAGAAGCAACAGCATTCATTGATCCACCACCAGGCTCATACGGACCCCCAGCTCCAGTTGTCTTTCCAAGTCAAACATACGAGGGCCCACCGCCACCAATCACTAAACCGAAACCACTTTACGGACCACCGAAACAATACAAGACCTATGGGCCACCGAAACCAATATATGGTCCACCCAAGAAAATTTACGGACCTCCCAAACAAATTCTACCAAAACCAACATATGGAGCACCTTTCAAGCAATATCTGAAATATCCTAAGCCCGTGTATGGACCACCAAAACCTATATACGGCCCTCCAAAGTTAACATATGGAACTCCGCAAGTAAATCACATTCCATTACAGGATGTACCTTTGTCACCACCCCCAAGCCATGGAATTGGACCTGTCGCAAGTATTGACACAATCAACGTTGGAAACATTGGTGGCAACTTCGATCACTTCGCAGCGAACGTGGGAACCAGCATCGGCACAAATGATTTGTCATTGAATCTTCCAGCACCAATTTATGGAACACCAATACAAAGTCATCCAATTCAAAATATTCCATTAGACACTTACGGAACTCCGGGACATGCATTAGGCCCTATCGGTCCAAATGATCAAGTAGTAGTACAGAATTTCGATAGCGTTGGTCATTACGGTCCACCTCAACCAGACCCTAATCCTCAACCACCGCATCCCGGTATACCAGCTCCACCGACTCCTCCACACGTGATATACGATGGATGGAAACCGATTCCTGGAATTTCCAAACCATCTTTGGAATTCGAAAATATTCATGGAGGTCAAAATAACGGCCACATTGAGACATTGGATCAATATGGACCACCACCGCCGCCACCAAATATCCAAGGAGGATTAAACTTTGACGCTCATTTACATACAATTGATAACTCGCAATTTGGCGGAGCTCAAATCAATACCGGTTACTCCAGTGTTCACCAAGATGCACTAGCTAATATTGATCTAAACGCTATCGTTGGAGGAGATTCAAATCACATCGATCAATCAAAAACTGTTTTTGAAGCACACTATACAGACAATAATAATCAAAATAATATTGGTCTTGTCCAAATACAAGAAAAGCCAATTGACACTTATGGCATTCCACATTTAGAGTCGTTCCCTAGCGGTCCATATCCACAATCATTGAGACAGCTTGGTGCTAAGGGGCTGACACCACCATCTGGCGTGTATGGAGTACCCCCGGGAAGTCAATATGGATCCCCCCCTAAGCCAACGAATTTGCCAATACCTTACGGTTCTTACTCTGGTGGTGTTCATTCGATTCACACTGGAGGACACACTCCGAGAAATCCCATCAAGTTTAGAGACTCGGTACCTGAAGGATTAATTCAACAAGTAGGCCATATAAGCCAACTCAAAGATCATCATGGTGTTGATCATATTAAAACAGGACCAACGTATATTCCTCCACCAATTCGAGATATTAAAGATGTCAATCAACATATAGCAAATCATGGTGTATCTCTATCTATAGAACCGACTAATTTATTCAGTTTGCCTCATAGCTCCAATCCAATTAATTTCCAATTAAATCAACCAAGCAATTTATATGGTTCACCAGTAGATTCTTATGCAGCTCCTCTTTTAACAGTACATGATCACACAGCATCCGGTTCTAGTAATATTCCTGTAACAGCAACATTAAATGGGGATATCTTTTCTAACTTAACCAATTTGGAGGCAGCCGCAATTCTCAAACATTGCCCATATCATGAAGCTATCTTAAAAGCTGCGAAATCTGGTGGGAAAATATCATCAGAGTTAGCTTCAAACTATGTTGCTAGTTTGAATACATTAGGTTCTGCGTTACAGAACAATCAGCTAAATGAAATTGATTTTAAATTAAGTAGTGATATCAAAGATCAGTCTACATCTTCAAATTCTATAGTAACAGTTTTCCCAGAAGACAAAACCAAAAACAGCAAAGCAAAATCACTAAAGGATCCATTTAAATATAATTCACAATTAACGGATCAAATATATAAAACTTCACAAAAAATTAAAAATTTGAACGAAGAAGCTAAGAATTTACAACAAAAAATAGTTTCAACTAATAAAAACATTAACCAGTTTAGCAGTCAAATTGTAAGCTATGGTAATAAAATACCTACCAACAGTCAACAAAATACTTATTCATTGCAAATACAATCAGCAAATGGAGATGATAAGAAAAATCCGTCTATACCTCATGACCAGTTGCTCTCAGAAGGTCTTTTGCAAAGTATTTTACATGCTATTGAGCAACCAGGCCATAATCATCCATCACCTCAACCTGTTCCACAATTTAAAGCTCTTAAGCCCACACCCCCGCCTATTGCACAAAGCTTTATTAACCTACCTAACTTTAATGACGGATTAGTTCTTCCTGAAGGTTATGAACCGATTGATAGAACAAAAGATAAATCAAAAGATCTGGAACCACAAAGTTCACTTGTTAATATACGAGAAATGTTAAAAGAAGAAATTGTCACCAAACATAGGGGTGATATACCAGAATGCGATTTAAAGCCAGACAATTCTGTAACACATACAATAGTAGTACCAGCTCCTACAGTTGAAAATGTAGACAATGTAGATAAAGTTGACGAAATTGAAGACAATGATGTGGCAGTTTATTTCGGAAATGACAAAGAAGAAAAAGAATCTTCCACTGAGATATCAGTAGCAACTAGTATAAGTGAAAATGTAGAAATATTTGAGAAAAAAGAGTTCGGAGAGAAATTAAAGAAAACGTGAATTTTGCAATGAATTTTAAATTCTAGTCTTTAATATAACAAAAATAGCAATCAACTCGGTAAAGCATCGAGACCATAATTTATCAAAGTTCAAAATATCAGGAGGAGAAAGATTTGCTCAATCTGTTGTAACTGTAATATTAATATTACCTTGACTACAACACAATATAATATAACGTCAGGCATATCGTGCTTAAAATATTAAATAAACTATTCAAGATTTGTATTGGTAAAAAGTATTAGTTGTAGTTAAATAATATTGGTCTGAACATCACGCATAAAGTTGAAGCAATATTACGAGTACGTAAGTTAACTTAAAGAATGTATGAAAGGGACGGCCTGACCTTTGTAACTTCTTTCTTCTTCTAGATGTTACTCTCGGTAGAAGGCTTTTATTTTTTATTTTTTTGATACAAGATGTAAAAAAACTGATCAATATATCAATATAATTGTAGACTTACATGTATTAGAGTAATAATATGTAATGGTAAAAAATATCAATAAGTACATGAATTTAATTGTATTTTTCGTATCTTAGTTTACATTTTTGATAAAAAAAAAAACTTTAATTAGTCGGTTAATGACTATTTGGGATTTATCTAAACCTACTCATCCATCATCTAAGACATCTGTTTTCCGTGGTTTTATACAATACTGGATATGACCAAATCATGAAAGTCGTAGCAATGTAGCCCTTGAGTTGTAAAAAAATATAGGTACTAAATTAAATAGTGCGTAGTACGACTAATTAACACATTTAAACAAAAGGATACATGCCAATTTTTATAATTTTAACACTTATGTGAAATACCAGAAATATGAAAATTAAGAAGCAACTTTATCAAACAGGTAAACAGCTATGTCAGTAGGTAAAAAATTGAGTACCGTCATTTTTTTTCTTTGCTTACTAAGTATCATGTAGGTACTTAGCTAAGATTCTAATTGATTTCTACTTTTGTAATAATAAGCAATCGTCAACACTTTGGGATGAGTAATTAAATAAGATAATTTATGTAATTTAAATAAAATGACAATTAATTCCCTTTTGATGGATGGATTCGACAGCGACGCCATTTTGAAATATTTGGAGCTCTAATCAGTCTTAGTAATTTATTTGTCAATAGATACTTTAAGACTGATAATAAAATGCTTCATGTATTTTATTAATTTAAGGTTATTTATATAATTAACAGTAGTTATAAGTTGTTGAGTGTCAGGATTAATGTATTTATTTCGGAGATTATTTTGTATGAACTCAAAAATCATTTTGTAAGAATATTTAAGGAAAAATAAATGAGAATATATAAGTAGCTATTTTGTTTTATATTTGTGAAGAATATTTTTTGTCCCTGTAAGTAGTATCATTTCTTTTAAATACTTTGATAATTAAACGCTGAACTACTTGACCAATAACTTTGGCAGATACATCCTAGACATATATATCTAATAAGTGAAAAAAGTTAAATAGGTATTTTTCGCCGTTGTAGGTTGGATTCTTTCTTTCTCCTAGGCAGGTCGTAAGAAGGTAACATTCGTCAAATAGGTCATTTTCAACAAGACTACCTACTGTATGCAGAGTGCTGTGTATGTTCGTGCCGTCATACTGATTCAGTCATGTTCCGGCGCAGAGGGTAGGATAGCCGGCAACCTTGCACAATTAGCCCAACCTCCCGATCACTGGACACCTACGCACTCCGTCTATCTTTTCTTTGAAGTTGTCTTGTCTATAGGCTACAGTTGTTTCTTGACAGACTCTTGTGTTTGATCGCTGATAGCTCAAATAAATAAAATAGTAGTTTACGCACTTTTAGCCGCAATAAATAGTAGAGGTAATATAAAACATCCCTGGACCACTCCCATTTCAACAATAAGTGATCCACTAAGCTCCACCTCAACTCTATATTATTAGTGCTTAGCGATACAGATGCAAGTTAGAGGTCTCTCTATATTTTTTACAATAAAAGCGCAGTAAAACTGCAAAAACCGACTCCAACTACATTTAACCCCTGAGACAAAACATAGATTACACCCCCCGTTTTGCCTCGAGGGTTAAATGTTATTGGAGTTTGACCTAGCCCTGGAGTGCAGCTGCTGGTAAGCCCATCGAGTTTGAACACATTCGATTCGCCTTCTAGATCTATTTATATTTTTTGATGATGGGGACTTGATGATAAGGACCTAACAAAAGAACTTTAGAAGAAGATACGGTACTTTGTTTCGTAATCTTTGCAGTTCATCTATAGCACAAACTTGAGAACTAACGTGATTAAGATGGTTCTTACTCATTACTTATGGCGATCTGTTCAATAATTGAATGTCATCAGCTCATGCAAGCATCGGAATGAATCTCAAATACATTATGGCTATTTATTTCACTTTTGAACTTACGTAAGACCTTACAGTTAAAACACTAACGAATGCTGGGATAACTGAGCTGGTCTGATGATGGAGCTCGACGCTAGGAGACGTACTGGTTTTACCACTGGTAAAACCATCAAGTTTGTACTCCTTCGATCTGTTCTATTCATGTTATCTGATGACCACACGACGGCCGTAGTGAATTTAATGTGGGGTGGCTGATGGATCATAGTTTCAAACTTACAGTATTATGTATGTTTTTTAATCTTTGCAGTTCTTCTAAAGCTCATCGTAGGAGAGAGTTGTAAGTTTGATTTATTAGTGTGTGTATGTGTGTTTGTCTGTGGCATCGTAGCTACCATATAATTGTGATGCGTTGTTTCAACTTTCAACCCCTGGCGCAAAATGAGGGGTTTTATTAATCTCAGAAGGGAAATGTATGTACTATATCTGTGGGAACAACTTTTGAAGTTTAAAGTAGGTAAGGTGTGAAAAAAAGGATGTTTTTCTTTGAAAGCTGACGTAATAGAGATGATTACTGGCTACGTTGCATGTAGGTTTTGTCATTGAAAATGTTTAATTTCAAGATTATATTAGGTACCGCGTAGATTTGATAATTCTTTTTTCGAAAGATAGATAACAGTTCCGAGATAATTTCCCACATACATTTTATCAACATCCTACTAGTAGTTTTGAGTTAAACTTTATTATTCACACATTTTGTGTGACAAATGCTTTGTGAAACCACTTCGGATATATGACTTGTTTTTTTTAAAAATAGAACCACTTAAATAGGTTTGGTATCGAATGGCGGAGTTATCACGTAACAAACATTCAAAAATATATATGGTAGCATCGAGAACCTCCTCCTCTTTGGGGTTGGTAAAAATTAACTACTCAATAAGGTCTGTAGCATTCATTTCAATTTTTCAATGTGTGTGTGTGTGTGTGTGTGTGTGTTCTTAGCGATTTCCAACCCTACAGTAAGCTTTTCTGGGCGGATGGCTGACCGAACATATACCTAAAACCATAGGGTGAGCATCTTTGAGGTGAGAATATAACATATTGTAATTCGTAACGATCTTGATAGAGACTGTAAAATATAGGTACTGAAGGAACTAATATCTTTACGCAACGACAAAATTTGAAACTGGTTAGAAATATTTCGGTCGCCGACAACGGTTGAGTTGTTCTTTGTTAAGTCCGACCAAATATAGGGATCTGAATTTAATTTTACACGAAGATGAGAGCAGTACCTACTCCAAATGATGTCGTATTTAAAATACTTAATAGACTCGCCGGTCTAGTGAAGAAGGAGCAGAAATTAATTCTTGAACACAATGTAAAGTAGCGTACTTACTCTATGCTAAATGCAGTACGAGCTAATCTAATTATTGCTTTATATTTATCTGGAGTGGCAAAATTACATAAGTTCTTTTTCAGTAATTTGACATAAACATTAAATACCTAAATAAACATTAAAATTTTGGCGGGTTCGAGGTGAAAGATGGATGCAGTTTTTTTAAAAATTGGTCAATTTTGATAGCATTTCATATACCTTTTCTTCAGTTTAAGTCTGCAAGAGATCTATCCGTGAAAAAAAACTATATCGTGTGTTTTTTCAACACTGCCTACCGCACTCAATGAGCTTAGGTAAAGATACTACCACTTTACTTAAGATCCTTCAATGATGATTATGACAACACACACACAGCTTGATATAAATTACCTTAAATTAACAAGAAAAGAACATACCAACATAGATATTTGTCAAACATTAAATTCTGCCATATTTTACGGGGAAGAAATAAATATGCATATCACACACGCAAATCGAGACTTACCTATTCGTGTACATCGTCATAATGTGCACACTGCAATTAAATCAGTGCTACCAATATTTACTCTTGATTTCCTCTAAATACACTTGGGAAGTTGATAAAAATTTCATACAAATATCTATAGTATACCAAAAGTTATATATTGTTTCATACAAAATTTTAAACATTATACAATAATTTAAAATGCTAAATTGTGTTAGGAAATGCTAAAATCTCGTAGATTAGATATTTTTCATCATCTTTTATATAAAGATACCCAGGGTTGGGCAGTATTTGAATTACTTGTAATTAAAATACGTAATTGAAATACAAATACGTATTTGGTATTTACAAACAATACAAATAAAATAAATACAAATACGTATTTGGTATTTGTATTTCAATTACTTCCTTAAAATGTAATTTGTTATTCGTATTTCAAATACTTGACGACGAAGTATTTTGTAATTGGTATTTCAAATACTTCAGGCTTCAAAATACATTTTAACATTAAAATACATTTAAACTTCATTTAGCGATCGTGAGTGTGAACAAAAAGCATGAAATAATAGATGGAAGCAGCAGGAGTAGCACCACTAGTAAAGAAGATGATGAATTTATTGTTTTTGAGAACAGAGACAGTGATCAACCACAGACATCTAAAATGAAGTTAGAATTGGTCAGCTTCCTAAATGATAGAAGCAAAAAGCTTTAAATTCTTGAGCACTATCCAAATATAAAAAATGTGTTCATACAATTTAACACAAGTTTTTGCTCATCAGGACCTGTAGAAAGATTGTTTTCTTTGGCAGGTTTTATTCATTCTCCAACAAGAGGCTACATATTACTGACAGTACATTTAATAAAAATCTAGTGTTCATGAAAGGAAACTCTGATTTTATTGATTAATTAATTTCTGTTGATTATATTCTGTATATTATAGATTCTTGTTTTCCTCAACTTTTCAGCCCATGCTGGTCTAGATTACTTATTTATAACCGACTGAAGTAAAAGGAGGAGGTTCTCAATTCGGATGTTTGTATTTTTTTGTCTGTTTGCGCATAACTCCGTCAGTTGCAAACCGATTTGAAAACTTCTTTTTTGATGAAAAGGGTTTACTTTCCTAATGGTGTCTTAAAAAACTTTATCGAAATCGGAAAAGCGGTTTTTGAAAAATCAACAAAATTAAAATTTCATTCACTTGGTTCAGTATTTTTTATGTTTTGAAGTTACGTTAGATTCCCATCCGACGATTACCGGCGTTCGTTACGTGCTCTACAGAGAGAAGTAAGGCGGCGTGTAGCCGATTACACGCACGAACGCTGGGATAACTTTCTCAGTGAGATCTCGCTGTCCCATGTGGCCTATTGGCCACTGGCGAGAGCTCTAAAAAACGACCCGAAAGTAGACATACCTCCTTTCGTCAGACCCAATCTACCTCCCCTGTTTGACGATGCCGACAAAGCCGAATGCCTAGCAGACAACGTACAATCGCAGTGTACCGTTTCCACTCAGCCGGGTTATCCAATCTACATAAATAATGTTAACGAATACGTAGCGCGTAGAGCTTCCAAACCTCCCCAGGGCGAACCGTTACCCCCCACCGACCACGACGAAGTGAGAGATATCATAAAAAATCTTCACAGTAAAAAGGCCCCGGGGCCTGACGGTATTTCAAATAGGATAATTAAATATTTTCCTACCGCACTCATATACCTACTAGCATCGACCACACATCCCAATAGACGCCTATTCTTAATAATTTTGCTTTGAAACAATTCTGGCAAATAGCTGAGGTGCGGGGAAGTGTGGCACTGCTTTCTTATTGGCCCTTGCAATGACAACACGTCATATTCATAAACAGAATTGTAAGATTAGGGATGAGACATATTTAATACAAACAATATATTTTATCGATATGCTTATTTTTATTTTATAAAGTGCGGCATTATAACGGATTATATCGCATTTTGTTACTGCACGTCACGTCGCAGATATGCAACTCAACGACTCAAGGTCACATTTTTCTGCGGTTAAGAATAATATCCGTACTTGAATATATTAGGTCCTTACATAATATTTAATTGGCGTTTTGTAGGGGAGGAACATAAGTCGAATAAATTTAGTGTAATATGTTTGTTTAATCAAATCACGAACCATTGTTTCCTATGCATATTTGCCATCTCATAGGCAATTCATTGATCCATCTACTAAAAAACCATTCGAACGGGAATCAATAAAATCTTTGAGCATGGTTTGAACTGCCCCCTCGAAATTGATTTTTTTTCTTTTGTTAAACGTAAATTCAAATTTGAAAACATAGTAATCTGTTGGAGTTGGGTTCAGGTGGATGCTTTTTATATTCCAATTGATGCTCTTCTAATTGAGAAGTCGTCTGTTGTGCAGTATGTATTCTAGCATTGTCATGAAGCAGCAGTAGCGTAAAGTGTATAAAACAATCTTCTGCAAATTATTGAGATTTGATACACTTTATTTGGAATTTGGAATTCGGAAACCGATTCTCTCGTCTGGTTTCTTTATGCCAAATTAGATTTTTATTTTATTATCTTGCGGATACCTGATATAAATGACATATGTACTTATCAAATCGAATTGTTTTTACTTTTTCGAGTAATTCTCACCTGAACTACAGAATATCGTCCAAATACTGTAAACAAATTACATAGTTTTAAAATTGTCTTAGCCCTTTGAAAGTTTTATGGCATATTGACCGCAACATCGCCTATCGGAACCAGTGTTGAATTTATTTCACCCAGATAACCACCACCACTTGAAAGAGTTCATAAAAATCGGCTCAAACATTTATGAGTTATTCAATGACATATAACAGCGACCTTTACGGCATTAAGGTCAGTTGTTCAGTTTTCAATCGTGTTGGTCCGGGTCTGCTGACTAAAATAGATCACCTGCCCCTCTGCCAGGCACCTCGTAAGAGGCGAGCACAGGTAAAACAGGTAATTGCCAACAAGGTAATAGAGTGATGTGCAGTAACTTCCCTGGACAGGTATGCACCACCTTACCCATTCCTGCCTATAATGACATACCCTATAATGACAGTGTCACATTCCGATTCAGAGGGTAGGGAAGCCAGTAGATTTGCACAATAGGCCTTACATACCGACCATAGGACAGAAACGCACCTGTAACGTCAATGGTATATATATAGGCCATTATTATCTGTTACCATTAAGAGAGCCGTGTGCTTGTTCGCTGACTTCTCACATAAAAAAGAGTAATTATCTAGTAGCCAACTCAAAAGTACGTAGAGTAATAAGTTTTTTATTGTTTCTGTCAGTGTTTAAATTTATAGATATAATACATAAATACCTACATACAGTACCGGAACAAGACCGGTATCATATTAAGAGTAAATAAATAAAAATGTCGATAAAATAGATTTGCACATTAGTCCATCACTAGCTCTATGCAAACGAAAGTGATAGCTTGAAAATCACATGTGTAAGAAAGGGATATAAACACGCATCTAACATTGACCGACCAGTATATGATGAACTCTGATAAACATCAAATAATTTAAAATATAATTATGAATGTTATTATTTTTAATCAACCTACGGTAAGTTTCATCATCTTTTCGGTAAATTTAAGTGCGGCTGTCTACCGTACCATTTAATTGAACAAACAGACATTTTTTAATATTTTTTTTATTTTTTTATACAATAACGCGGCAATGTTTACAGGTCACAAACCTGGTTGATACTGTTCATATCTTTTTAAGTAATAAGCTACATAAGAACAATTACACTTATGTGTTGACAGAAACTGGTTGCCTTACATGCGGCGTCTATTGGGATGTATGGTCGATGCCTACTAGTAAACATCTTCAATGTATTACTAGCAGGCAGTGCCTTCCCTGACGAGTGGAAAGAAGCCACCGTCATTGGAATCCATAAACCGGGTAAACCCCGGAACCACGCGAGTAGTTACCGCCCGATCAGTCTTATAAATTCACTAGGCAAAATATACAAGCGTCTTATCTACGCCCGATTTAAGATGGTCGTAGCCGAGAAACATTTGTTAATGGATGAGTGATTTGGTTTCCCGGCAGCCCATTCATGTACAAATCAGGTGCACCGCCTCACGGAGCACATACTAGACGGCCTAAATAGACGACTACCCTTTTACACGGGAGCGATATTCTTCGATGTGGCCAAGGCGTTCGATAAGGTCTGGCACAACGGCCTAATCTACTCTACGAAATGGGCGTGCCAGACAGACTAGTTCTCATCGTACGAGACTACTTGTCGAATCACAAATTCAGATTCGTGGCCCCGTGCATTTAAATAATGATGTCTCGGGCTAAGCACTCTGCTCGGCCCACAAAGCTCGGCGAAGTTGCATAAAATCGCGAGATTAGCAACTAATTAGTCATTCAAAAAACGATGTTACTACGAACGGTAATAACATAGTCCAAGTAGACAAAGATTTCTATTAATATTCTAGTTCTAGTGCACATCATGTAAGAAAATTAGGTATTGACAAGAATTTGGGTTAAATTTTTGAACTAACAAAGGGTTAAAATGTTGGTTATTTTGTTTTTAAGTCATTCATCATTCATTGTCTGATGGTTTTTGAAGGCGGGTTGTTAAATAGTTTTAGTAATTACGTAATTTGTATTTTGTATTTCAATTATAAATGGCTGTTACCCGCGGCTTCGCCCGCGTAGTCTACTAATTTGATATTTAGCTCTCCAACACTGCTCGTTAAAATTTTAAGATAAAATGTAGCCTATATCGCTATCCAAAGTTTCATCTATTTTTTTGGAAATATTAAAATCAATTCAGCAATTTTGCCGTCAAAACTGAACATACACTTTCTCTTTTCTAATTTCACCTCAGATAAATAGTAGGAATACGTTATTGTGTATACAGTTGTATCTGCACTTCGGCAAATCCTGTTAAATTAAACTGTATAGCAAGTTATGGAAACCTCTAACAGATTTTTTTTTGAAATTTTAGAAATATACGTATCGTCTCTGAGGTCTTACCATCCGTCTTCGGAATTACTTCTTGAGATCTTGAGTTCTGTTTCCGGTCCGGGGAACAAAAAAAAACAAATAAAATTTACTGTTTACTTTAAAGGTTTTTTTTTACTTTACGCAAAGAGGTTTACTGGTTTAAGCGTGAAAGCGTAACAGAGAGACAGACAGAGCTACTTTCGCATTTATATTATTAGTAGAGAAGTAGGGATTTTTAACCAATTTTGCTACTATGTATATCATAATTTCTTTGTGTGTTATATGTATAAACTGATGAACGTGGTTCATTGTTATGGACTTATGGTAAAAATTACTGTTGAATATTTTTCCTAAACAAATTGTGCCACCCCCGTTCACCCTCACAGGGGTTGTTTTTCAAAACCGCTTAGATATGTATCTCATAATTTGTATTGCAGAGCATTATTTTTGTGATGTCTGAAATAAATGATGATTATTATTATTATTATTATTTCAGTGTCACGCAAAATATTTTAATAGAATTAAATTTCCCATACAAACTTAGATACCCCCTTTAACCCCCAATGGGTTCGAAAAATCCTGAAATACATGTTTCATCATTTGTACTAAAAAGCATTAATTCAAAGTTTCATGCAAAAATGTGCAATAAAAATATTTTTCTCATACATACTTTGCCACCCCTTTTAACCCATTTAGGGGTTGAATTTCCAAAACATAATATGCCTATGTCCTTCTCATGAATGCTAACTATCTACATACCAAATTTCAGCAAAATCGGTTGGGTGGTTTAGGCGTAAAAAGGTAACAGACAGACTGACAGAGTAACTTTCGCATACAAACTTTATAATATTAGTGTGGATTATTAAATTACGAACGTAAATAAAATACACGTTTTTATTAAGTTTGTTATTTTCCTCGCTAGGGAGCTCCGATAAATGCGTGCGATCGCTGTAAATTACAGTCGCGTACAAATGCTTCGTCGCGCACGCACCGCGGCCAGCCGGTACCGCCGCAACCGCGATGTCCCTGTATTTTAAAGCTGTAATATCTCCGAAACTATTCTTTTAATTTACATACTGTAATGGGCTATATTGTTCTATATTAAATGTAAAACTTATTTAAGATACTTAATTAGATAAGGATTAAAGTTGTATTGCTTTAAATCGCTTCGTAAATGAGCCATTATTTTTCGTAAAAAGTAAAGGATAAAAATTGGTTATTGTAAGTTATCTCTAAGAGATAAACATATACCATCGCGAACTTTTTTGTAGACCTTTTTAGGGTAAACAATACTTAGTACATTATTTTGACCTATCTCGTAGAGTTAAGCCAGCGCTTGCAATGCAAGCGCAAAAAATATGTTTTTTACGACTTCGCATTAGAAATCTTGAAATTATCAGTGGTTCTCTAATATACGAAGCATGTTATTATACATATAAACCTTCCTCTTGAATCACTCTACCTATTGAAAAAAACCGCATCAAAATCCGTTGCGGAGTTTTAAAAATATAAGCATACACACATACAGACAGACGCGGAAAGCGACTTTGCTTTATACTATGTATAGATATTTCAAAAAAAATACCTTACCTAAAGATATTTTGTATTTTGCATTTTAATTACTTGCGATACAGTATTTTGTAATTGGTATTTCAATTAAAGCAAAACGTCTATTTTGCCCAGCCCTGAAGATACCTAACAATTCCCCATTTTGATGGAGCTCAACTTTATGATAGGAAATGATATCAAATCGAATCAGTCGCGAATAGAACGATTTTATAATAATATGCATCTATTGCCATGCAGCCCGTGCTAATTACACTATTTATAACTCCAGAACGACTGAACTGATTTTGCTGAAAATTGACGATGAGGTAACTTAGAGCCAGGAGACGGATATAGGATACTTTTTATCCCGTTCGGGTCCGAAGAAACAAGGAGAAATGACATTTTAATTTTTCCCAAACAAACTGAACGGGTGGAACAAACAAGTAGACCACAAGAAAACAAACAATGTGGAGTTTTGGCGCCATCGTGATTAAGAAGATGGTCGTATTTTTGAAACATGAGTAAAATTAGTTAATTTAGGTTCGAATTAGTTTAATTTTGTTCAGTGAAAGTGCACAAATGAAATAACAGAAAGAAATTAGTGTATCGTGAATTTCCTCGCTGCCGCCAAATCTCCCAAGGTGAGCTTGTATAAAGTGACCACCGCTTTACTTAAGACCCTGACGCGACTTTGAAAGTAGTGACTAATGACTTTGTAATAATTAATTGATACGGAAGGTATGTGACTAATGAATGTATAATAATTAATACGGAAGACGTGGTAGCATGGCCTAAAGGTCTTAGCCGTCCGTAGAAAGGAGCAAATTAACCTAAAAAAAACGAATAATAATTGAAGTTTTGGCACCATCGTGTATGAAGATGGTCGTATTTTTTCATAATTATTGAATTTCGTGTTTATATTTAGTGAAATTAGTTAATTTAGGTAGGAAATAGTTTAGTTTTGTTCAGTGAACGTGCACAAATGAAATAATCATAAAGAAATTAGTGTATCGTGTATTTCCTCGATGCCGCCAAATCTCCCAAAGTGAGCTTGTGTAAAGTGACCACCGCTTTACTCAAGACCCTGAAGTGACTTTGTAAACAGTGACTAATGACTGTACAAGAATAATTATTACGGAAAACATGTGACTAATGACGAAATAATTAATACAGAAGACGTGGCAGCATGTCTTATAGGTCTTAGCCGGTCCCAGAAAGTGGCAAATTAACTTAAAAAAATAAAAGTTTTTGGCGCCATCGTGAATGAAGATGGTCGTAATTTTTTCACAATGATTGAATTTAGTGTTTATATTAAGAGAAATTAGTTATTTTTGGCAGGAATTAGTTTAGTTTTGTTCAGTGAAAGTACACAAATGAAATAATCTTGAAGAAATCAGTATATCGTGAAATTCCTCGCTGCCACCAAAATATAATAGACGAGCTTGTGTAACGAAACCACCGCTTTACTCAAGACCCAGACATGACTTTGTAAATATTGACTAATGACTGAAATAAAGAATGAATACGGAAGACATGAATTGAAAATATATAACAGGAAAAAGATTTATTATACGGAAGACGTGCCCGTATGGACTCAGATCCTTTGCCTTTCCCCGACGGGATAGAATTAAAAAAATACACGGGGGATTGGCGGGAACGGTCGGAGGGGGAAGGCGCGCTTTTCGAGGGTTCCCTCCAATCTTTTAGTTAAAAATGTGTAATATAGTGTAAAAATTTATAATTTGTAAATTAATTGAAGTGTAAATATTACTTAGTTGTGTTTAAATGTGATTTAGTAAACTATACTAGCGAAAGACTATTGCAGTGTTTTATCACGACAGAAGAGGCAGAGGCCTGAACAAGAAAGAAAATTGAAGACGAATTTAGAAAAAGACATGAAATATTAAGATATGGGCTTATTACATAATAAAAGACTAGTTAGTATAAAATATTGAGGTAAAAAAAGAATAATAAAAATACTTTTTGCGCTGTCGTAGAAGTTTTGGCGCCAACATGAAAGAAGATGATTTTGGTGTTAAGAATCTTAGTTTTATAGTTTGTGTGAAAATAATCGTAGTTCAAGGATGTGATGTACTATAAAAACAATAAACGGAGAGACATAATAAGCAAATTTCAAGAAATTAAAACTGAAAACGTATTGAAGGACTCTAATAACCTTTGTCTTAGTGAAGGAAATGACTTGTAAAAAGAGGAAGTCTTTCCCCATATTAATGATATTATCTTATATGTTCAGAAACTGAAGAAATGACTTTAAAATTTAAATACGAAAAAGAATTTATTATTACGGAAGACTTGGCAGCATGGCTGAAAGGTCTTAGCCGGCTCCAGAAAGGGGCAAATTAATTTAAAAAAACAACAACAGCAAAAATCAAACAAACTGTCACTGTCAAGTGTCAAGTTTGAAATATTTTGAAATTAGTTGACGCTTTTCTGTTATTATTTTCCTACAACAAGAGCTTATTTCTTCAACTTTCACTTGAAATTTCATAATTATAATAATGGATAACAATGGTTATTGTATTTGCGAAGGTTGTTTAAGCGTAGACCGTCATCTTACATGGGTAAATGAAGAAATAAGAATGGTGTTTTGCGAAATATCCGGGGACACGGTTAGTGTTTTGCAATTTTGTATTTAGGTATCGAATTGTTTCACAAAAGTAGATGAGTATTATGTTAACATTGACTTAAATCAGCGAAACGTTTTACAAACCCAATGATTTTTAAATTTGCAAAACTGTACTACGCGAAAAATCTTTACGAATCTTTTCCTGAATAATGAATCTGCTTTTTCTGTAGTATTATTTTCTTGAATTATAGTGTCTTCAAGACAGCGAATAAGCTGACAATTCTCCTGATATTAAAAGACAACTTCGGTTAGTTTCAAAAATATCATACAAGTAGTGTAGGTATGTGTTCGTCCCGTGACTGGGGTGTTAGACCTAACGTGTAAGTTAACCGGCTACCCTACTCTTCAACCTGGAATATAATAGTGCCAAACATTGGCTAAGAGACAGCAGGAAGAGGTAAAAGGGGTGGATTCCTACTTTTACAAGTTCTTGAACTGCTCTGCACAAGACTAGATCTTGTTAATGATTTCCTATACATATATAACCAACCTTTTTTTATTGTTATAATTGCCAGACAGGGAGGGTCTTTTTCTACTCAAAGAGCCATGACCAGCACAGATAAACAGGTTTTAATACTACATCATTTCTGATTATTATGATTAATGTAATCCCTATAATATGTAAAGTTTGACAACCAGTAAAGTTATTTCGCAATTGTTGATATCCATCAAAATATGATTTTAACTTGCCTCTAATGATATGTCTTTGTTCACGTTAACTGGAGGTTAACATCTATTAACTTTAGGTTAACAGGTTTACTGTACACTTTCTATCCTTTGTACTTTGGAAATGACTGTTCTTATGTACAACTAGCTGTTACCCGCGGCTTCGCCCGCGTAGTCTACTAATTTGATATTTAGCTCTCCAACACTGCTCGTTAAAATTTTAAGATGAAATGTAGCCTTTATCGCTATCCAAAGTTTCATCTATTTTTTTGTAAATATTAAAATCAATTCAGCAATTTGGCCGTCAAAACTGAACATACACTTTCTCTTTTCTAATTTCACCTCAGATAAATCTTAGGAATACGTTATTGTGTTTAGAGTTTTATCTGCACTTCGGCAAATCCTGTGAAATTAAATAAGTTAATCCTGTGAA